>JASDQU010103040.1:0-11204 GCA_032191745.1 Picea mariana
GGCCAAAAGTCAAGGGAATATTATATTAATATTCCTAAAACGTAAAGTATGGATAATTATTTTATCCTAAGTTCTAAAGTTGGAGACAAGTGGACCAAAGCAACTTCTGATATGACAAGTGTCAAGTTGGGAACATGCATTCATATCATGGGGGGGAGCTCAACCATCATACTGACCATCACTTTTCACGAAGACACACAGTGATTCCTGTACACACTCAGTTATCAAGTCAATGATTCCATGACCATTTTCACTCATGCATTCTGTTATCCTGGAGACAACCTTTTCACCATTCTGAAACCTGTTCCCATAACCTTTTGGTTGGTGTACTTGGTTAGCTTGGAGCAGGATTGAAGAAGTGGGTTGTCAGGTCTGTGAGCAGTTCTCTGAGCAAGAGAATTGTTGGGGATTGATTTCCAAAGGTGCTAAAATGCAGCTACAATGCTCTGAGACTTCCGGTCCGACCTGTTGTTGATGCCTTGGAAGGGAAGTGGGGTAGCCGAGGGGCTGTTGAGTAGAGAAGGGGCACACTTCCTTGGGTGGGACAGGCATGTGGGGAATGAGAGGATGTAGGTTGTTAGTTGAGTGAGCACCCGAGATAGAGTCTTTCCCGTTGTCCATGATCCTTAGCCTGGGTAGGAACCCTTTACCCTGGGTGGAGTTCAGTCCCAGCTCGGGGGTGACTCATTGTTGAGAGTGATGAATAGTCTAGTCTATGGCTGGGAGGTTCGTGGATGGTTTACAAGAAGTTGGTGACAATATTTCTAAGATAAGTACCAATTGTATGATAAAATGATATGATTCTTTGTTATTTACATGCCTATGTAACTATTTTATCATATATGTGATTATGACTGCTTGTGTGCTTATGGGTAATTTCCTGTAAATGATGCATATATGTAGTTACTTCTATTTCAGTATAAAAGTCATATGTTACAGAAAGAAAATTGTTGTTTATATTTAAATCTTCCGCAATAATGTTGTATGTATATGTTTTAGCTGCATGCAGTTTAAAGAGTAAATATAGGTGGCATAGCTCAGTTGATTACTGGGAATGTTACCGACTGGTGTCAGAGCATGAGTGGTTGCTCTGGAGTGGTGCACTCCGTCTTGTGGTTGGCCAGGGGAGCATTACAAAATGGTATCAGAGCTTTAGTTCAACACTGATCTTGGATGGGCCAGAGGGGTTCAGTTGAAGCGAATATTCACAGAAGAGTAACTTCGAAGTGATCAGAATTGGAGTCACGAAGTGTCCATGGAAAAATGTCGGCATGTTGGCATGCGCACGGTAAATTTTGGCACCGTGCGAGAAAACAATGGCATGCCAGTGTGTGCGGTAAATTGTAGCACCGCAAGAAATATTATTATGTGTATATGCACGCTTTGAATTTAGCTTGGCGTGGTGAGTACACACATAGTAATGTGCGCATGGGGTGTGCAAATATTTCTTAACGCAGAGGATTTTTTCTAGTATGCGCATAAGTATGAGTATAAGTTGTTTCACGACGGTGTATTCAGTAGTGTGCACAAATAATTGGGCACTGTGGAATATGTTAAACTTGAAATGGTACATGCATAGGACGAAATGCATGTGGAGTATCGGTGTGCGGTACAAAAACTGTGCATAGTGGGTATTGGCGCACAAAGCAAGAGTAGTGCGTGTGAGTTGTCAGTGCGACGAAGAAGAAATGCACACTAGATTTAGGTGCACTGAAAAGCGTTTTACATTGTGATATTTCTATGCATGATAATATAAATGAATAGGTCAAGTTTAATGTGCATGAAGTTGCTTGGAAGGCGATGAGTCTGATTCTAAATTGAATAATAATAAAAGAAAACGAAACACATAACCGCATCGAAACATTAATTAAAAACAATTCTGAGTTTTAAATTCCTCTGCTTTAGATAGATGAAAATAAAAATATAAGATTACAAGAAAAACTTATTATAAAAGAAAAAAAGATTCATAACATCACCAGATAGGAATTGTAATAAAATAGTCTAAATTCCGTTTTTGTATTTATATAGTCATATTAATCACAAAATTACAAAAGGGTGATGACAACAGTTAGCCTGTTGTAAAAAGGGTTGTTTGAAGAACATGCCTATCATCTCTGGTACTCTTTACCTCTGCTACCGGCTATTCAAAATTCATTGAGACATGCTTACCTTAGTTGAAGATTTACTTCAGCTTAGCGATCTCCACCTTTAAGGAAGAATCTAACCAGACTGGTTGATTCTCCCCAACACTTTCAGTCGCTTCAGCCATAGATTCCTCCTTGTTATTCCGCTTACTCCTTTTCTTCTTAGTGGCTGGCCTGTTGATGGATAAATCTTTTATAGTGGGCTTCAGCCTGGTTTCCAACCGTGAGTCTGTAACTGGCTCTGTATGAAACTTAATTGCTAGAATGTGCGCAAGGACCCTTTCCTCACTCACAGGAAATTCTATAACGTTGCTTGAATAACCCGTCTCACTCGACTTATCCTTGTCCATGTTTCTCAGGTTGGGGATACCAAATTGTTTCTTTACAGAGAGCAGGAAGTCAAGCAGTTTGGAGATTACTTCGGTTCTGGATATGCAAATATCTTCATACTTGGGGAGTGGTAATTATAGAACTCCATTTATGAAGCATAGACAGATTACGTACAAGAGCATTGGGTTTCCATGCTTGGCCAATCCATTTCGAATGATTATCTTTTGAGTTCGTTACTTGGTGGCATTCATTTGACGTCACATGGTTGCGAAGTACTGAACGAGTGATGCAGGGTGATCTGACTAACCATCACCTGCTCCATGAGTGGTGGATTTGACATGTTGAGACATGTGATACAACATCTTGGCGAAAGTGGTTTTAGAAAACCACATTCTTTCTCAAGTTTATCTCTGAAGGCACTGCGCGCTTGTGTGTTCGAGACTTGGGTCTTATCTAGAATTTCCATGGTGATAACACCAAGAAATCGAGAGAGATAATTCTGATGTGTATATAGGATCAAAAGGTGTTTATTCTCATGAATTGTGGAAATTTAGCCTGATAAGTTTCGATGGCTACACGTTTTTCATAATTAACAACAACTCGATCAGATCAGACCAGCGCAGAGTACATAAGAATGGAAGAAGCACAGGGGAATTACAACCATCAAGAGGAGAGCAGAGGGGTGGATGTCCATTTGGGCATGGAAGGAACGAACTCCAATGGACATGGAGAAGAAAGGAATGAAGATATGAATATGGCTAAGACCATTAAGAATTTGCATTAGGATGTCCAAAGCCATAAATATGATAATGAAAGGATTATGAAAGCCAAAGAGAAAAAGGATGAATTCAACATGAAGCTATTGGAGGGTTTGAACATAATAGAAAATAAATTGGTTAAAGAGAATGACTCAAGTAAATATGAGAGTCACAAATATTTAGAGGAGAAAGAAAAAGTAAAAAGTGCTAATAGACATCACCATCATTCCCAAAGGAATTCCAATAAGAGAGAAGGCAACAACTCAATTCTATCCCTTGTCAGAAGGTATAAGAGATCTAGGGTGGATGAGCTGTGAGGATAAATGAACAAAATCAAACCTCCTACATTTGATGGTGAGCACAAGAAGGATGAAGATGCAGAAACAAGGTTGCTAGGCATGAGGAAATATTTTCAATTGCGTAATTATTCTTCTTATGCAGAAGGTAGAATCGCTATCTATCAACTCAAAGGAAAGGCCTCCATGTGGTGGGATCAACTTGTGCAGGTGCAACACATTGTAGAGAAAAGTGTTACTTGGAAGGAATTCAAGAAGTATTTTGAGAAGAGGTACTTAACTAAAAGTTACTATGACAAGAAAATGAAAGAATTCTTTGAACTTAAGCTTGGAAGTACGACCATAGATGAATATGAGAGAAGGTTTATGGAATTGTTTAAGTATGTCTCTTTCATTAAGGATGAGACAATCAAGATTCAAAGGTATTTAAGTGGATTTCCATCATTCATCAGTGACAAAATACAGTATGATGATCCCAAGACATTAGAAGAGACCATAAGGAGAGATAAATGCTTATATGATCAAATGAAAGCAAGGCCAAATTTCCAAAAGGCTTGGCAAGACAATAAGAAATTCAAGGTGGATCAAAGGAAGAAGGGAGATAAGCCACCATTCTTCAGAAATAATCCACAATGGCAACAAACGCATAAAGAACCTAGAGTGATTGACACAGGCAGTCAAGGGCCAAGACAACCACCTATGCAATGTTGGGGTTGTAAAGGAGACCATAGGCTCAAACATTGTCCTCACAGAGGTGAAATAATTAGGGTTGTTCACAATGTACAACGAGAAGAAATAGTAGAGGACATGGGAATATATGTGCCAAGGATACCTCTGTTGGAGCCACCTTTTTCGACTAGTTTAAGTGTATTTCTTACAATCAAAGGTTGGCCATTTAAGTTGTCTTTTACTTCATGACCTTTACCCACTGAAAATCTCAGTGGTCTCGATATGAAAAGTGGCAATGGTTATTGTACTCCTAATGCCATTTCCTTTTAACTGTGAATGAGATTTTTCACTTTTCTTTATCTCGGGATATCACGTTTCGGGAGTTACAAGTCACATTATTTCTAAGCCTTGATGTGCGAAGTCACAAAATAACCTTGAAAGCTTACCTAGGTTAGCACTAAGAGTAAAGTTCCTTAAACCTTAGTTAAGCATTGTCGGTATTTCACGTCTCGACATTCGCCCTCCCCAAAATTCTTACCGTCATAACTCCGATAGGAGAAATCGCGAGACATTCGCGCAAGTTACCCAAGTTAATGTCAGGGGTGAATAGTTTTACCATAGTTAAACTCTATCGAGATTTCGCGACTCCGCATATGCTTTTCCAAGAAACTCTACCTTCGTATCCCCGAGTCGCGAAGTCACGATATTAATTAAACGTGATTAATTAAACACTTAATCTGGATTACATTTTTCCTTAACTAGATCATGTCCTCACGATCTCGGGTTTTAAGGGGTCGAAAGCTAGAAATAAAATCTCCCGATACGGTGAACGCCGAAAAAGGTGATTAAAGATTAAAGAAATTTTAAATTAAAAAGATGAACCAGATTAATCAGTACATTAATACAAATTTTAACACACTCCGTTTATGGATTATTTTTAAATGTTTTGCGCCAACTTGTGTCACCCATAAAAAATTATGGCATTTATTTGAAGTGATAGGTAGAGAGGTTGTTTTTATAGCAAGATCTTTTCCCCCAAAAAAATATTTGACCGTTCTGTTTGTAAGGACGTCAGGGTTTTAAATGGTCAAGAGATAGAGTTCTTTCTATCATTATTTCAAATTCCGTTTCTATCTTATGCAAATAAGCTTCTCTTGCTGAGATAATTTTTGTATGTATACACATTTTTACTACAGGAGAACTAAGTAAGAGTCCTCTATCATGGCCCCATGAAAATCTTCCAAGGCCAGTGCTAAGAGTTCAGGGAAAGGCGTGGATATTATTTCTAATACTTCACCCCGAAGTATTGATTTTGTCAGGACCTGGTCATACGTCTCCGAGGTTTTGCAGTCTGAATTATTGAACTGTTCAGACAATTCCAATGATAATGAGAGAGACAACTTGGCCATCAAATACAAGATCGCAGTTCAATCAGAGATGCATAAGGTAGTATCCAGGCCACGACTCCTTCCATATTATGATATGATCCAATGGGCATTGGATCATGTGGATATCCCGACCAGAACCATTATCAGCGAGCAAAAATGTGACTGTCAGGATTTTCAGACCAGAACAATTGCAGGTGATGTACCAATTTCCACCCACATCAAACTTCTCACACAATGCCAAGTTTTTGGAAAGTTTTAAGCAGAAGGAATGTAAACAATACGACAGAAAATTGTCTGATTTGATCAAGGATTGGGTCTTGCACCCCGTGAAGTTCAGGGAGGATGGTAATGGAGTTTATTCAATCTCTTTCTTGGAACCACAATTTAAGTACATTACAATGATGACCTGCAGATTGTATAGGAGGGAGGACACCACACATTTCTTTCTCCCATGAGTGCCTATGATTCATAAAGTCGCTGAAGGTTGTTCCTTCGACTGGGCCAAATTGTTATCAGACAGTTTAACCAACCGTATTACAGAATATCGAATGTAGAAGGCAAATGGGAAGGACGCTTTGTTTTTTATGTGCGCATATATCATGGATTTCATTTGTTTCATGACATATTTTCCCCTAATGAGTTGGAGCTGGACTCCATCTGATGCTAATCCCATCCATGTCTACCATTCAAAACTTTGGGAGGATAAGTCCGCAGACTTCGTATACGAGATTTTCAATTGGGTAATGGTGTGGATGCATGTCATCATCTTCGGTAATCCACCGCCCAGGATTTCAGATAGCATCATGGCCAACTTGAGCAGCGTGGTCGACTGGTATGTTGAGGAAGAATTTTCCTATATCAGGGTTTTCAGCACTTCTATTCCTTCATATGCTCTACCATTATTTATACCAGATAGGTTGGTTTGTCGCGAAATCGCTAGGCAAACCATGATTGGTGGCATAAGAAAAGAGCTTAAAGGATTTTCAAAAAAGTTATGGCCACCCTTCCCCATTCATTTGAATACCTATTCTTTATTAGATTTTGGACACGCAAAGGCTGAGGCAACAACCTTGGAAGATATAAAACTCGTCCACATTGATTTCAAGAAACACGACCCACACAGGGTCATGAGTAATCACCTAGCTAATTGTGGCCTTAAAAGATATGAACACTAGAATTCACCTCATGATGATATTTTCTGAGGTGCGAGATCCTATGCAGAGGTCTTGTGTCGGATACAAGCTCTGTCACCCAAAGGAATGGCCAATTTTTTCAAATTTTAGGAACACCAACGAAGCTTCCTTGCCCCGATTCTACAGGGTAAGAACCCGACGACCGCAGATGTACAGCAAGTGAAAGCCCAGGGCTCCAAAGATTCGACACCTGACCAAGAAGAACACCAGGAGAAGAAGAAGCAAACTGGGGGCCCAAAACAGGAAGCCGAAACCCCCAACCCTACAAGCAAATCAACCTCGATTGTTACTCTGGGGAAATCATCCAAGCATATCGGTAGTCCTATTGTTTCTGTTACCCTACAATCCATGAAAGGGGTCCCAGACGCTGGTTGGATTTTTGGCGAAGAACTATTGCCCATAACGGTGGAAGAATTGCCTCTGAACGAATTTTTCTTTGATAAGGAGAGAAAGGCCATTGTGAAGCAAGAATTTTATCAAGAAGCAGGCAAGGTAGCCAAGAAATTTAAAATCTTAGCCGATGGAAAAGAAATGAAGAAGCAAGAATTTGCAACTTAGATAGCAGGGACATTGGGGGCTTTTTCCATGGCCAACCAATATTCTTTCGATTCCCTAAGAGATCAGTTGAAGTAGAAAAACTGCTTAATCAAAACTTTGGAGGCTAAATTGGCTACAACAGAGATAGCTGCCAGAGATCAGGCAAATTCAAGTATAGAGCAAGCTAGAGTAGCTGATCAAAAGGAAATTGAGCAGCTCAAAACTGATCTCAAGCAAACACAGCAGGTGGCCCAAACCAACAAATCACAGATAAGCCAGCAAGAAGAATTGATAGGGCAACTGCAGGCCAAATTAAACTTCACCGAAAGCCATATGATAGATATTGGGATATTCCAATCCCAAGCCATAGAAATCCAAAAAAGAATATTGGTCGTTCAACAAGGTTTACTTGCTAAAGTGGAAACTATTCAAAATCATTGCCAACTCATTGATCAAGCATTGGAAAATATCTCTTTCAAAGAAAAAGAAGCTGGGGCAGCTCGGGTCATTTTCCAAGAGGCTGGTATAGCCACGAAAAAAAAGAAAATGGGCAGTAGTTCCAGGCTCTCCATCCCAGAGAAGACCCGAGGTAACATCTTGCTGAAGGCATGGGAGCATAACATATCATAAGGCAAACAATGAGCTAAAGAGGTAAGAAACTTGTGTGAAGAAACTTTCGGCTTCATAGATAGGTGGTTGTTGAATCTTGATAGTGAAAACAACACTAAGGCACTGGGCCAGATTAATATAGCCAAGCCTATGCTCAATATCAAGGAGAATGAGGAAAGAGAATTGGTTGAAATATCAAAGATAACCGAGACGGATATAATCCAAGTGGATAAATGGCTAATAAAACCCAGTGTACATTTATGTTCTATCAGCGCCAAAGATCAATAGGTAGAAGGGAAGTTGCCACAATTAATGAAGGATTATTACACTTTTGAGGCAAATAATCAAACAGAACCTTCCAGGTTGTTAGCCCAGCTGGTGGAGAAATGCATCTCTTGTACTGAGCATATGAAGGGACAGGCTTCGGGTATCAAAAAATGACAAGTGTCTGCCTGTTATATTTTCAGAACTTGAAGAGAAAAGAAAGGAAGGCATTCCGGTTGCCTGAAAGAAAGACAAAGGCAAAGAATTGAAATGTCTAATCTCCTCTTTTTTTAAACCAAAATACTCCTGAAGCGATTGAACTTCCAGCATGTAGAAGTTTGTATAAATATGAAATTAGAAGAAAGAAATAAGGCTGGACCATTTTGGTTGATTGTAATAGAGACTATCTCCTTTTTGAGAATTAATACAAAGTAGATCCAAAGATTCCTGATTCCGTCAAGACTGTGTTATGAGTTTGTTTCCTCTATGATTTCATATTCAATTTCATTCCTCATACATATATCTGATGAATGTTTTTACTGCAATTTAGTAAAACCTCTACTGTGGTGATCAATTTTTAGTCATGTATATCATTTACAATTTTTCCTCTATATTTGCTATTAGAAGGTACAATACCTCTGAACCCTTTAGATTATCATATTTTATGCTTCGTTAGATATCTTCTTATCTTATTTTCTTCTTCTGTTTACCGGGTGAGATTCTCCCTTTATAGGAGCCTCGCGTTATAGACAGCTTAATGTTTTTTCTCACATTTCACACAACATTTATTTTAAATATAACTCCGTTACAGAAAAAGGCCTTTGGTTTGCATTTTATCTTTATTGTTGGATTCAAAGTTCTCTTTTATAAGATCAAATTGATACAGCATAAAAACTTCGAACTCTCTTTTAAATTTTTTTATTCCTTTATGATTGTCACCATTGTAAGACAACCTAATATTGAACCCAGCTTATCAAACCAAACCCATATCGCTTTGATCCTTTTCAATACTATACTTAAAATAACCAACACCTAGGTAGAACTTGAGCATTCATGGGCCACGATTGAATGAGACATAAATATTCAAGAATAGTTGGAAGCGAGATAGAGACAACCTGGAAATCAACCTTAGCTTCCTTTCTTGAAGGTTGACTCTTCTCCCTTTTTAATCCTTTACTCACTTTCGGATGCCTAGACACTGTACTTTCTAAGCCTTAAGTATAGACTCTGGAACAACATATTTCTGGCGCCATTGCCGGTGAATGAAGTTATGAAACCTTTTCCCTGGGAAGAATGACATTTTTCCAAGTTTCACCCTTTGATAGTGAACAAAGAGTGAACACCTTATAAAGGCTTGTATTATCTTTCAGTTGGTGACTCCACATTTAAACAAGATAGCATATTGTTGAAGGAACACCAGACAAAACCCGGAGGGTAAACAAACCACGCCCGTTTCTGATCCCAAAAAAATACTGAAAGTTATAGGTTCCCTTAAGCCAACCACTGTAGTCTACCAGCTTAAACACCCACATCTCAATACCAAGAGTTCCTTTGAACCTTCAACTTCGCACAATCCCCTCCCTGAAACCATCAACCCAACTTTAACTCTCTCTAAAGTTAAAAGTGAGATCCATCCGACAACCTTTGGTGTACACAAAGGTAAAAACCCCGTAGTGAATTTATTAGAGATTGATATCTCGCCAACTCTTCCGTTAGAATTATCGACCTCACCAAGTCTCTAAGAGTATACCATATACTCAAATTCCACACCTGCGGGTTCCCTCGATTACATCTCTTGAAAATCCAAGGAGCTGAGTCCTCGCATCTCTTTTTGCCCGTCTTCACTTTTCTCATCTCTCGGAGAAGCTAGAAATTCACTTTTAGTCTTCTAAAACCCTCTATATAACACACCTTTTCCCTACCAGGTAGTAGCAATGGAAGCCACTGGAGGAGGAGGTGGAGTGGCTCCAGGAGGAGGAGCGGGGGGCCAAGCTCCTCCCCCACCTCCCATAGTTTTTGCTAAAGTAGCTGCGAGAAATGCACCTTTGGTCCTGCCCGTCCCTCTTCAGAACCTTCCTAAAAATTACATAAAAAAATTACCTAAATTTACAGGGGAAGGGCACTTGACCACTGCCGAACATATAAACTTTTTTGATCAGTTCGTTGATATCCTAGGCCTTGAACATGAAGACATATATTTGAGGTTGTTTGTTCATACTTTCGAAGGACAGGTACGAACCTAGTTTCGAAGTCTACTCACAGGATCAATATTATCCTATGATGCCTTGGAAGACACTTTCCTTAGACAATGGGGTGAAAGGAAAGACCATTTATATTATTTGACAGAGTTCAGCTCTTTAAAGAAAAAGACTTCGGAAACTGTTATGGAATTCATTCAAAGATTTAACAAATTATATAATAAGATCCCAGTTGAAGTTAAACCATCCCAACCTGCAGCCAAGGTGACCTTTGTGGGAGCCTTCGAACCTGATTTCGCACTCCTTTTGAGAGAAAGGAGAGGGGCTACCCTAACCCGAATGCAAGACGATGCCGTAGAAATCGAGTCTAATATGATGGCTTCTGGCAACTTGAAAACCAAGGTAGAAATGGGAAACCAAGAAAACAAACGTTTTAGGGAACAAGCAGGACCCTCAGGGTCAAATAGATTCACAGATGACAAAATGGATGATATGGCTAGGATAATTAAGGAGTTATCAAATAAAATTTCTAGAATGGATCTAGATCAATCCAAAGTCGATCCTTTCGTTAAGAGGGAATTCAAAAGAAACCCTAATCCTCAAAATCAACAAAGGCAGGTTAAAAATGAAGACCAAAATGATCATACCTAGATTATGTAGGAGAGAGAGGAGCCTTAGGAGTTCCAAGAAAAAATTTCTAACCATCACATGTTGGTTTTAAAAAATAATCAAATTCCAAAGGGACTAATCCCCCTGGAGAGACTTTTCGATTAGAATGACATGCCCTTAAAATCCACTTTGTAGCCCCAACCAGAGGA
>JASDQU010103040.1:77786-103431 GCA_032191745.1 Picea mariana
TGGGCCCAGTCGAAAGGAGTTACTATCTCAATATGTAATCATATCAATTTGATTTCAATTCTTTGATTTAAATCTCTTTGCAACAGTTAAGACAAATGCGTGAGTGTGTTGATGTTTTCATAAAATGGTTATGCTATTTAATTACAGAGGATAGATGTTTCATTTGAAGGTTAACGATTATTGTTCCATTTCCCATTGTTGTAGTTTATTGCTTGAGAGTTCCTCTCATTTTCACATGCGTCGTTCCTTTTATTAAGTTTACAGTTGTTGTTCCTTTCGCTTAAATCTGCATTTGTTGTTCCTTCTCAATTTTATAGTACTTAGATTTTCTTTTCCAACAGGTTAGACAATCATTGATATATTGGTTTATTAAGTATTTTCATAGATTAAATTACTATTTCTTAGCTAGATTAATTCAACAAATTGGTTAATGTCTTTAATTCACAACATGTTATTGATTAGATTATAATTCTGTTGAGTAGGATCTTAGTTTTAGAGTTTTAATGAACGTGTGAGGAACTTGATTATTGATAAACTCAGATTTGCTTTAACTACGCGATTTTAACCTCTACAACTATATGCATAGACTTTGATGATATTCTTGAAAGAAAAGACGAATCCTCGGTTGATAAATTAATGTTAGACTAAGGTTGTTTTTAGGACATCTTTAGAGCCCAACATTTTGGCACCGTTGCCAGGGATAATTTCAAAGATAGCATAGGTTGCATCTCTGGAGGATGAGGTATTGAAAATGGAAGGTAAGAACCTACGTAGGAAACAAGTAAAATGATTGTGCCAACACCTACCTTCATCTGATGCATATAGGTCATATAGGTACTTAGAATTATGTGTGAGTTTGTATGACTAAGAATAAAGAACCTGAAAAACCAAAACCCCCACCAAAAATTTCAAAATCCGAGGGCCCGATGCCCCCTAGAAGAAGCACTTTCATAGACTAAATCATCCGAAAAGACGAATCTCAAGCCTTGGTTGGACCCCAGAAAGGTTCTACCCAAATCCCTCAAGCAACAAATTCACCAACTGCAGCTCATGTTGAGGTTCATAGCAGAACTGAAGGGACTGAAAAAAGTTTTCAAAATACATATACTTCACCTCTCAACCCTTTAGATGAGATAAATTCTTGTAATTTGGAATAAGGAGAAGGGGAGACCAGTTGGGTTGCTGAAGAAAACCCATCACTACCACCTGATCTTGGATCTTCTGTGATTCTGATAGGATAAAGTACACCTGAAATCCTAAATAGAGGTAGCATGAGTAAATCCCCTAGGGGACCAAGTAATGAACCACCCCAAATAGAACACCCAAACTGAGAAATCCTTGAAGGCTATTGGTACATTTTTGACCAAATGGCACAACAAAATCCACCACGACCCTAGAATTCCACTTTAGAATATCCTATAGTTGATCCGGTTGTTAATTCCCCAATGAAAGCTATTCCATTACAGAATCTTCCAAACTTTCAAGAATTGATCTTAGACGACCCTGATGAATTCTTATTTGAATTTGATGTCCTATGTAGAGGTTATGACTACACCTATGAAACCTAGAAACTGATGCTATTCCCTTCCACTTTGAAAGGAGAAGCTTTGCGTTGGTTTATGGGATTAGGAGGAGGAACTATAAATTCCTAGGATTAAATGAAACAATCCTTCCTTACAAAATATCAAGATTACTATATAACCAAGGATATAAAAGATGAAATCTTTCAAATGACTAAAAAATAAAATGATACACTAGAAGAATATGTCTAAAGGTTTCAATATAACTTGCAAAGATCACCTTACACTACACTACCAGGTGAGGTACTTAAAGCCACTTTGATAAAGGGTATGAAGGATGAATGGGTAGAAACATTGAATTTAATGGGGAAATGTGATATTTATCAAGAAACTTATGATAACATTATCCAATTGTGCATCAGGTGTTCACGTGGAAGTACACAAACCAAATCGAGAATGCGGTCTCCCCTCACCAGAAATAGAAACATTACTAGCGAGGGTGTCACCCGAGCAGAAGTTGGTAATATTTTAGAAAATTTCAAAAATGAAATTTTGAGTACTTTGACTACACAATTGGATGTTCTGAAGGCTAAACAGAAACAAGCAGAAGCAGAATAGTCCTTGGCCATATTTTTCCACCAATGTAGAAAGAAACACGGTTCGAGGGAATGTCCTTTGGATGTGGTTCGGGTTTGCGCCATCTGTGCCAAAGACCATGTGACAAAGAAATGTCCATCACTCCTAGGACTAAAATTTTTCTTTAAATAAGCGGAAGAGGAAACAAAACTAGTATATTTGATGGCTCGACATCGCAAATGGAAGGTTCATCCCCCAGGTATGCTACAATATCATTCTCCTTTATTTTATAGGTAGCATAGTTAGCAACATAATTATGGAAACACATGGTAGGGGCAACCATTTGATAACTCGACCTGACAGTCCCAACAATATCCTACTACACTCTGGCCAAATCAACCAACTGCAAATCCCACCTGGCCAAATCAATCAACTGCAAATCCCACTTGGCCAGATCAATCAACTACAAATCCCACCTGGCCTAACTCACAATACCCTACCCCATCTTGGAAGAATTAAAATAATAACCCCTATCCTTCATAGTGGAATAACACATCTTCCCAAGCCCCCAATTGGAATCAAAATTGGCAGCGCCCCATGGGGGTGGCTCCTTAAGATCAACCCACTTTATAAGCTCCACTTAAATTACCCCAGAACCCTCAACCTCAAATTCGCCCTCAATTGCCATCTCAAACCAACCCAAATACTAATAATAGACCATGCCAGCTTATGCAAATTATTGAGAATTTGGACGGGAAATCAACTCTGCAGGGTGCAACGAACTCCAGTTGAGGTCAGGGTGCATAATGTTTCCTGAAGAAAGTAACATTCACCAAGAGAAGGAGAATGAAATTAATATACAACCAACAATAACACCCTTGACTGTGGTCATAATGAAATAAGTAGAGCAGGGGGGAAACATAGTTGAGAAACAAATCCTAATGAGGACGTAGTTCCCCCTCCCTCGTTTCTCGAGAGATTAATGATAGAAAAACCAACTTCATACCCTAACTTTGATATCTTCGGGGAAATTAAAAATTTATGTGTTAAAATCCCACTCCTATAGGATCTGCAAGATATTCCTATCTATGCAAATATGATCAAATAATTATGTGGGTAAAAACCTGTTAGAAAATATAAGAATCCATCAACTTTTCACGTGGTAGGAACCTTGTCCTATATTATTCTAGGAAAGAAGGAGCCGATCAAGTATACAGACCCAGGGAATCCTGTGGTAACAGTTCAAATATAGAGCTTCTTTTTTTCCAAATACACTAGTGGATTTGGGGGTAGCCATCAATATTTTGACCTTTGAAACCTGTAACACCCTAGGTATCACCTCCTTCAAACCTACTTCAATTATGTTACAATTGGATTATAGATCAGTGGTTAAACCAGTCAACACATTACAAGATATAGGAATTTCAGTTGAATCTTGGGAATACCCAACTGATTTCCTAGTTATTAACCCAAGAAGTAGACTCGATGGACACCCATTGATATTGGGAATACCATGGCTCACAAAAACATATGCATACATAGGATGTCACATAGGAAACATGAAAATTTCTAGAGGAAGTGCTACAAAGAACCTCAGCCTATATCCTCCAGCTAAACAGAGTCTTCCTATAATACATCAATAGTTCCCACCACCTAGATATCTAGAAAAAAATATACGATCTCCCCTCACACTAGAAGAAGCTCTCAGACTCAAGAACCAACTATAAGATGATGTGATCAATAGCTTTATTAACAACCCAGACATTATAAGCAACCCAACATGTCAAATATTAAGAGTTGTTTTAGATAATGAAGCATAGGGATATCCTTTGGAAGAATTGATGGAGCAACAGATTCCTACTACTGCTATCCATAACATCATATCAATAGAAATTGCACCGTTTCCGAATATTAATGCTGATTTGTATGAGCAACAACAACAAAAATTGATTCAGATCCTTTCTAAATATCAGCAGGCTTTTGCCTGGGAGTATCCTAACATGAAGGGCATTGATCCCCAACTCTTTACACATCATATCTATATTGAGAAATATGCTTGACCCATCTAACATCCCCAACGAAGATTGAACCCTCATCTGAGGGATTTTGTTAAAGAAGAGTTACAAAACCTGTTGGATATAAATTTCATATATCCCATTTCAAACAGTCGGTGGGTCTCTGCACTGGTAATTGTCCCCAAGAAGAATGGGAAATGGAGGATCTATGTAGAATATAGAGAACTCAATAAAGATACCCATAAAGACCACTTCCACCTACCGTTTATTGACCAAGTCCTTGATACTTTAGAAGGGAAGCAGTTTTTTTCCTTCCTAGATGGCTTTAGTAGTTATAATCAGATCCATATTGCTCTGGAAGACCAAGATAAAACTACATTTACATGTCCCTGGGGTACCTTCGCATATAGAGTATTTCCCTTTGGATTATGTAATTCTCAAGCTACAGTCCAGAGATCCATTCTGAGCATATTTTCGGATTTGATTAATGAAGGACTTGAATTTTACATGGACGATTTCACCCGTTACAGCATTGATTTTGATCAAGATCTAAGTAATATGGAGAAAGTACTTGAAAGATGCATTGCTACGGCTATGTTTGAGTCATGAGAAATGTCATATGATGATGACCAAAGGTGTGGTACTTGGACACTATGTTTATGCAGATGGAATCAAGGTAGAACCAACAAAAATAGAGGTAATCCTTAACCTACCTACACCTCGTACACAAACTGAGGTACGTAGTTTCCCTAGCTATGCAAGCTATTATAGTAGATTCATAGAAAAAATTTCAAAAACAGCTACACCTTTACTGGCTTTAATTGGTAATGCAGATTTTCAGTGGTCTGATAAGTGTGATGTTGCATTTGCAAAACTCAAAAGGTTGGTATCAACAACACCAGTGCTAAGAGGACCAAACTGGAAATTGCCATTTCATATTTCTACAGATGCATCAGATATCGCCATAGGCATTGTCCTTGGACAAGAAGAAGATAAGAAACTTTATGCTATTTATTTTATTAGAAAAACTCTTACTCCCGCTGAATTAAATTATATAGTAATAGAAAAATAATTTTTAGTCGTTATACATGCTATTAATAAATTCCGCCGCTATATAACAGGCTATCCAATTATTTTGTATACTGATCATTCTGCTATTAAATATTTAGCTAACAAGCCAATTACTAATGGACAGGTTACTCGATGGTTATTACTATTGTAGGAATTCAACATCACCATCAAGGATCGAATCGTAAAAGAGAATCACGTTGAATAATTCTTTTCTTGCATGCCCAAAATAGATGATTATTTGACAGTTGAAGACCAATTTCCAGACAAACACATGTTCACTATCACTATTAAGACACCATGGTATGCTGATGTGGAGAATTATCTGGTAGCTGGGAAACTATCAACACACCTATCATCAAGAGAAAGGAAACTGATAGTGCAACGTAGTGCAGAGTTCACTTGGATTGGTGGATATCATTTCCACACAGGGGATGACCTATAGATACGAAGATGTGTAAGAGATGATGAAATTTATGATGTCTTGAAGGAAGGTCATGATGACCCCTGTGGCAGACATTTTGCAGACCGTCGAATTGGGCATAAGATTTTACATATGGGATATTATTGGCCCTCAATATTCAAATATGCAAAGAAATATGTCTCAAACCGCGACAACTGTCAAAGGACGGGTCGGCCGAGCCAAGGTGATGAAATTCCCCTACAAGAACAAGTGGTGGCAGAACCTTTTGAGAGATGGGCACCAGACTTTGTTGGCCTCTTCAACCCAAAATCAAACCAGAAGGCCTATATATTAGTTTCAACAGGCTATATGACCAAATGGGTAGAGGAAGTAGCCTTGTTAAATGCAATAGAGGAAGCATTCATTAATATTCTCTTCGAATTATTTGTACACTATGGATTACCCAGGGAAGTAATCACTGACAGAGGGTCACAATTTAAAGCCCATAAAATCACATCCATCCTGTGCAATTATCATATTAAACACAGAGTTACTTCCCCATACTACCCACAGGAAAATAGACAAGTAGAAAGTACCAATAAAGTCTTGGAGGCAATCTTGACAAAAATAGTCTCAACAAATAGTCAGAATTGGGCAGTCGAGATTCCAAATGCCTTATGGGCCTATCGCATGACATGGAGTAACACTACTAGATACTCTCCTTATCATATAGTCTATGGCAAAGAACCCATCTTTCCAATTGAATTTGAGATCAAGACTCTAAGGATGGACCAGGAAATTGGAATGGATCTTATGGAGGAACATACACAGTGCTTCCAATAGCTCAATGAGTTAGAAAAAGCATAGATGTTCGCCCTGCAACACACAAATTTTATTTAGTAGAAAAGAGCTAGCTGGCACAATAAAGATATCAAGAATAAATCCTTTCATAAAGGTGATTGGGTGCTTCTCTATGATTCCATATTTTAGTATTTTCTTGGAAAATTATAGACAAGATGGTTGGGACCGTATGAAATCAATGAAGTTCATGATAATGGCACTGCCACTTTAGTTACCATCGATGGGTCTTGTTCTCCTTTTATGGTAAATGGACATCGGCTATGAATCTACCATCAACCTCTTTCAAAAGAATCCTTTTGCCAAGAAGTAATTAAGGACCCTATTGTTTAGATTTTAGCTGGTTGGCAAGGTAACCCAACAACTTCAACTTCATAAAATTCTGATTTTTACCATCATTGTATATATTGTATATAGATTTCTTTACATATTTTATTGAGTTTTTAGTTTTTTATTTCTATGGAAGTCACTTGAGAGAATAATAAATAGAAGAGATGACTGCAATGCATATAATTAGAACTCTTTTATGTTCCTTGCTCCCGCCTCACTTTGAAAAGCCCATCCAATATAAACCTTGTTTTCACAGAAGATGAATATGCCATGTTTCACAACAAAAATTGGGCGACTGTGATGGATGCATGACACTAAAAAACCATCCAATACTTCAATTATTGAATAAACCTACCCATAAAAATTGAATGAATTTAGTTGATAACTAGTCAATCCTAGATTCACTAAAACAAAAATGTCCATGGGAGGTTTCCAATCACTTAATTAGATGGTTAAAAATTTGAACATCATCGTTATCATTCATTTGAAATAGAACAAATGGTGTCCCCTTTGTACGATTGTTGTTCCCTTTGCACATAGTACCGTTCATTTGAATGGAACAACTGTCGTTCCCTTCATGTGATTGTTGTTCCCTCCGCGAGCAGTGTCATCCATTTGAAAGTAGCGAATGTTGTTCCCTTTGTTACAACTGTTGTCGTGATTTTCATTCCTTTTTCAAATATTATTGTTCATTCGAAAGAAACAAGTGCTATTCCTTCAGTTTTTTTTCATTATTGTTGTTCCTTTCTCTCAAAAGTCATGATTCTTTTCTCATGAACAAGCATGCCATTAGTACTATTAGCCACTCCTTTGGGTATGACCTTCGCTAATTAATTTTCACCAGCATCACTTCTAATCATCATAGTAACGATTTGTCATTTTTTTTTGTGGACTATCTAGCATACCTTATCAAATTATTTTTGGATTAATTTCTCCGAATTATCTTAAATATTGTTCATAATCCTTAACCACCATAATTCATTTCTTTCCCCTATATATATATACATATAATTGAATGATAATTTTCCTTCATATCATATAAGGAGTCTAAAGCACATTTTTAATTGGAATTCTTACACTTCTTACGCCATCCCTCACTCTTAAGGAGTATATGAGCCTCCCTTAATAGAGCCTAAAAAAAACAAAAAACAACGATGGAAACAAAAATTAAATATAAGTAAAAAAATAAACCTCTCCCACAAAGTATAGGGGGTCTCGTCATGATCCAACCTACCACAATCATCAGATAATAACATAAGTGACATTCCCACTATAGCTACCACACCAGAGTAATGGCCTTTGGCATCTTTTTTGGTCAAAGGATAAGAGGTCTCATCACGAGCCGACTTGTTCACTTAGGTTACGATCTAGTGAGTGGAATTATTGTTATCTGGCCACCAAACCAGGATAGTGGTCTTTTTGGGAAAAGATGATTCAAACTATTTATTAAGGATACAGAATCATATATGGGTTAAAAGGAAACCTTGTCGAGGATATGGACGCCTGCTGGCAGCAGTGGCTCTGTCTATGGTATGGAAGTTTACTTTAAATACGCCAAGTTTTTGTGTGTTCCTAGACTTCCTTTCCTAAAAAAGAGGCTATCATTCTGGTTATATCCAATAACAAGGGAAAGTAACAAGGTTATGACATGTGGAATATTTATACACATGTGAACAAATTTAAAATTACTCAGAATCTTTTTACTAAAACGTTTTTTGAACATAGGTATGTGAATTTGAATTTTCCACAAAAGAGTGATTATTTTTCATGATTACTGTTAAATTTCTTTTGAAGGTTATTAATAATTTTTCTCCCAGCAGCGACGGTGGCACAATAATCACCCCTCACTTGAACTACCTACCATCATTACACTTGCACATATTGACGGTCGAGGTCAACCTCTTCATTTATGAGGGGGAAGATATTCTACACATCTATCGATTGATCATAAGGATTTCAATAAATGGAAAAACTCACATTTTTATGTACATTTGTTGTTCTATAATATTCACCATTTCTGGTAATATTTTCACAAAAGCTGGTCGAACTAAGTTGCAGTCGGGAACGATAGATGTCCTCATATGTTCATAGAAGACATGGGTGACCAAAGTGTATGTTGAGTTCCCACATTGCTATAGGTAACTGACCAGGCAAGGGATATTTTACATCATCTAGGGTGGACAAAATATTTCAACAGATTGTAGGGATATGACACAAATATCATGTTGGCATTTTTCCAAAACTTGCAGAGAGGAGTCTCCCTGATCCAAGACATACAAATTCTGGTCACTGAGGAAATTATAGTGGAGGATACAGGCCTCCCCAACAAATGCATATAGTGGACCGAGAAGTATACAACACTCAAGGAGGCTGTGGAATCCTTCGTAGAATCTGGAGAAAAACTCGATAAAAATTTGAAAGGACTCAATCCCACTGCTCTCAGCGAGCCATGGAGGTAGCTAGTAGGAGTAATAGAAAGGTACATCACATGTGATGGGAGGTACGATGTGGTGAGGTTGCGCCACCTCAAATTATTAGAAGCACTAAAACAAATTTTAATAAGAAATTTTCCATTCTTTTTAAATTCCATGCTGCACAAAGTTGTTGCAAGTACTCAGAGGGCTAAAGAACCTATCACTATAATTAGTCACCATGGACTAGTAAATTTAATAGTAAACATGTCCTTGAGCCAAACTCAAATAACTTGGGGAGATTTAATCGAGGCCGATAGGTCCCTACAAATTGAACAACCTGAAATCCACCAAGAAGTTCCCTCACAAGGAACTGAGACAGCTCAAGAAGAAGGAGGCCGTGCCCAAATTGAAACTCCACTACCCCATCCTAAAATTGAATTAGTGGTAAAAAGGAGTGGTAAAGAGGCAATTCATCCTGAAAACATTCAGGAAACTATGCAGCCCTCACATGAGAACACTCAAGAAAATGAACAAACAGAACAAACATCACTTGAAATCCTTACAGAATAGTTCTTCAAAAGTTATGAGATAGAGATGGCTCAAGTACTGGGGAATTTAGGGACATCAATCACTGAAGACACAGACAATTCTGAAGGACACCAAGAACCAACTTCTTGTTCAAACCCTACCTTGGATCTTCCTGACATAGAGATGCCATCCCCCAAAGATACAAAACATCCAAAACCTCACATTGAGGTAAACAGTCCTTTAGAATAGATAGAGCACCCAAAATAAACAGGGGAGAAATGACCATCTAATCAAGGTGGGGAAGACCTTGAAATTCCCCATAAACAGACAACAACAGGAAAAGGCCACAATAAAATCAGAAAATTGAAATAGTAAAACAAGATATTGAGGAAAAGGGTTAAAAAATTCAAAGTATTGAAACAAAAAGTTGGTAGATTAAAGGAAATAATTAGACAACTAAGGAAGAAATTGGAGAAAGCTGACAATGCCTATGAGAGGAAGAAATCCAAGAGGCCTAGAGTACAGGGAAGAAAACCACTTCCCAAAAGGACAGTCCACACCAATTCTATTGGGACACAAACATAATCAACTGCTCCTTTAGAAACAACATAAATAGAAACTCAAACAGAGATTCCAGTCGCAGAAGAAACAACTATCCAAACTGAGGGAGTGCTACCTACATATTTTCCCACTCCTTTAGAGACAATTGATATAGAGATGCAGAAAGATGCCCCAGAAACAAAGGAGAAAATTGTTCATACTGAGGAAGCATTTCAATCTCCTGAATAGGGTGCCATTATTAACAGGTTGGAGGCAGAGCTGGTGCAAACCCAACATACCCTAACTCAATGTAGGAGTGAAATGGTAACAATGGAAGAACATCAGAAATTCTTCAAACAACTTCAATCCATGTCAGCAATAGAGAACAAGACTTTTTTTGATATCAACAGAGATAAAGGAAAGGTGAAAAATTTACATGGCCAATTAGATGGAGCTTTGGAGAAAATCAAAGAAATTTTCTCTGTTTATTCTGATATAGTAGCTTGCAGGGATCTTGCTACTAATTACACCTTATTTTTATTAGAACATTATTTGTTTCTAAGGATAAAAGATATTAGAGAAGGCAAACATTTTGAGTTCACCACTGTTTATGAGTTTGTTTCATGATTTAGAGAACAAGAGGAAGGAGTACAATACTTTCTGTGTGAGCTATACCTTCACAACTTCATCCTTGGAGAAAACAGAAAAGAGAACCCTAATCCTTTCACTGGGAAAATACATTTTCAAGAATTCTTTTCTTTTACCAAGAACCAAACCAGGTGGGATAAATCACAAAATGTTTTCATGAAAAGGGAAACTAGGCTAGACCTATGGATCAAAGGGGAACCTCTTAAATCCCTTACAACCATTATGCAACACAGTACATTCATGAAGAGGGAGAATTTTGTATAATCTTTTGTCTCCTATCCATCGACAAGTTGTACGTTCATGTATACCATATTTTAAGGGGATTAAAGAAGAAGCTATTCCTTCTTCCAAACTAAGATGGGATGTCTCATCAAATGTAGTCAAGAATATGGAACCCTTTGGTTTCAAAAAATTTCATGCAACCACCTTCAGGTTGGAGAGGTATGCTAGAATGATCTTGGATGAAGGGCATGCCTGGATTGAGTGCATATATAGTCCTCCTATTATTTGGTATCCTCTAGAGGGTTATCAGAGTAATTATGAAATTCGTAAGAAGGAGGAAGAAATTTCTTTTGAAGAGATTAGAAGACAGAATGGGTTCAGGAGACCTGGAAAAAAGACCTCTCCTCCGTTCAGCATCACTGCTTTACATGTAAACTCTTTTCTTGCATGAGGAAATGCAAGAAGGTAAGTTGGGGGGTATGTTGAGTTGAGAAAAAGGTACAAATATCCTCCTTATCACCATGGTTTATGATATAATATTGATTGAATTTTCTATTAATTAGAAATAATTAGGAAATAAAATGATTAAAAAGTCTTCTAGAAATGTTATTTAGTGATATTAGATAATTTCTGAATTTTGGTTTGAATTCTTTGGTTTTATTGCAGAAATGGACAATTGTTGTTAAACTCAAGATAACTAAGAGGATTATGATGATTCATAGGCTATTGGAGATCAAAGAAATCAAGAGCAAAGCAGTTTTGAGGAATATTGACTCTCTTTTCTAATATTTATAAATAGTAAAAGCAATCATGAGGATCTCTCGATCCTCAGGATAGCTTAATTTACCGATATCATTGTAATATATAGAGGGTGATGAACCATAGAGAAACATCCAAGAAATTTATCCAAGCATTCGGACCTCTGAATTGCTCTATACAAGCAGTCCATTGTAAATGTTTTACCAGTTATGGAATTAATGGAATCCTTGAGCGTTTTTACCATCTTTGCATATTGAGTTTCTAGCAGCAGTGCTTCTGAAGACCGTGGGCCCATTCAAAAGGAGTTACTATCTCAATCTGTAATTGTATCAATTTGATTTTAGTTTTGTGATTTAAATCTCTTTGCAATAGTTAAGACAAATGCGTGAGTGTGTTGATGTTCTCATAAATTGGTTGTGCTATTTAATTACAGAGGATAGATGTTTCATTTGAAGGTTATCGATTGTTGTTCCATTTCCCATTGTTGTAGTTTATTTCTTGAGATTTTTCTTTCATTTTCACATGTGTCATTCCTTTTATTAAGTTTAGAGTTGTTTTTCCTCTCACTTAAATATGCAATTGTTGTTCCTTCTCAATTTTACAGTAGTTAGTTGTTCTTTTCTAGCAGGTTAGACAATCATGGATAGATTGGTTTATTAAGTATTTTCATAGATTAAATTATTTTTTCTTAGCTAGATGAATTCAACAAATTGGTTAATTCCTTTAATTCACAGCATGTTATTGATTAGATTATAATTTTGTTTAGTAAGATCTTAGTTTCAGAGTTTTAATGAATGTGTGAGGAACTTGATTATTGATAAACTCGGATTTGCTTTAACTACATGATTTTAACCTCTACAACTATCTGCATAGACTTTGTTGATATTCTTGAAAGAAAAGATGAATCCTCGGTTGATAAATTAATGTTAAACTAAGGTTGTTTTTAGGACATCTTTAGATCCCAACACTTGGTTCATCCCAAAAACCCATTACATTACATGGCTAATTCTGTTAACTAGTTGTTCGGCTAGTTTCACAACCTTCCATCGTTAGAATGTTGAGATGTCATCTTTCATTTTCATCCACTTTATTCTTCTACTTTATTCTTCTTTATTCTTGTCCTTACTTTATTCTCTAACTTATTCTGTGTACTACACGTTGTCCTTATCAATGCATCCCAACTACACACTTCCTCATCCTCCTTCCTATTCTCTTCTGCAAACCTCTTCTACGCACTTCTTCTATACTTAGAAATTTTCTCAAAACTATATTCCAAAACTTCGTATCCAATAGGCCCCCAAAACTCACCTGTGGCTCGTCTTGAGCCACTTAGGCATGTTTCCTCCCTTTCCATGCCACAACAAAATTTCGGAAGGCTACCTTTTCTAACACCACTTATTTGATTATATCTGCCTCTGTTTGTGTGATCTCCTTGACCCCCTGTTTGTTGACGCTAAAACTTGCAATGAGAATTTCGCCTGCAAAGCAAAGTGTTTCTAAAGACTATTATTTGTAAGCTAATGATATATAATACTGGTAGGTGGGACACCCTTGTAGATTGGAGGATCAAGTTCTTATTTGATATTTATGTTGTTGTTCGACACTTCTTACAGGGTTCTACATGATTGATGATGAAATCTTGGTTTTATTTGCGACATAATGGCATATGGATAATGCATGCTCTGTGTGGGTTTCATTACTCTAAACTATAAATTCCATGTCATGATGGCTTATATAAACTGTTATTAAAATGATATTAGCTCCATGATTTATTACATGTTACATCTGCACAAGACACATGTTAGTCATAACAAAAGATAAGAAAAATATCGAATAAATATAAGAAAGGAAACTATGCTATACTATGATACACTATATGCATTTGAAATTTAAAAGAGTTGATGTTAGTCCTAACTAGAAATTTTAGTGGCTATACGATGTTATTGAGTTATATGAAGGCACATTTGATATACATTATGGTATGTTTCGCAATGGTTAATGTGATATTGGGTGGCACATTTGGAAAACAATGGATGTTAGTTTCGATGCAATGGATTAATGGGATGGGTTGATGTTGGCTGGCTGGCATGTACTACGTAATTGAATGAGTAGAGGATGGAAGCGATGTGCATTTACTGCACGTC
Organism: Picea mariana; assembly: GCA_032191745.1. Classification (NCBI taxonomy): domain Eukaryota; kingdom Viridiplantae; phylum Streptophyta; class Pinopsida; order Pinales; family Pinaceae; genus Picea; species Picea mariana. The sequence goes on from JASDQU010103040.1 coordinate 91,812, forward strand.
GCTCCATACTCCCCCACTAGCCGTCACCCTAGCTTGGCTATTGTTCAATTGTTTTTCGCTGTGGTTAAGCTCTGATATTCATGCGAGGAAGGAATTGCTCGACCAAGATCACATTTTTAAGGCTATTTGGTGACAGGTATGTTTTTTTTCCCATCCATGAACTCACTCTGTTTATGAAATAGATGTTGGGTAGGTGATGTATTGGTATGTGCTTTCTTAAGGATGGCAACTGTGTAAACTCATGGTGTTTCTCTGGAATAGTTTTTTGTGTGTTATTCATTGCAAATGGGAAATTTGATGGTTGAAGTAACGATTTCATTGGTTATTCTATGTGGTGGAATCCATGAAGGCTCTCTCTTGTATTTATGGGTTTTTTTTGAATGGTTTCATTCCATTTGGACTTGTTGGCTGTCTCCTCGTAGTTTTGTAAACATACCTGGTCATATTTGGTGTTATGGGGTTGTTGTGTTTGATTTTGAACCACCTTGGATCACTGCATATAGTTCTCCACTTGGTCATGGGCTTGTTTTATTTTATTAGTATCTGGACAATTGGTTATGGTGGCTATTACCCAAGAGGGTTACTTAAGGGTTGGTTTTTATTACCTGAGCTCTGCATTTATATCAACATTATTCGATTTTCTGGGGAAAATGACGAGGGTTATGCCTTGCGTGTTCTCGGTGTTATTACTGTCCAGTAAGAAGACTCTACTCCTCTGTTCATAGTCTCTCCTACCTAGTGTGAATTGTTACCCTATCTTGCAAGATAATGTTTATGTAGCCTCTGTGTCCACCGTGTTGTTGTGAAGGGTTCTCACCTGCTGTTGGTATGGTCAACTCCAGTATCCCTGTGTTGGTTCCACCGAGCGAACCCTTGATTATTCATATCCCACCCTTGATTATTCAAAGCCTGATTTTGATAAATGAACTAGTTACACCCTATCGGGTATTTTGTGACTACTATGAGTTGGTGAAATAACATTGACATTGGTTTTTAGTGTTGGTATATAGCCACTGCATTATTTACTATGATAGTTGAATCAATGGTTCGACATATTTAAATTGGTGGATTTGAGAAGATGTAAATGGGCATACAATCGTTGCCTCCTTTTGTGATAACAGTTGGATTGATAACTCAACATTTTTTTATGTTTTGGTTCGAAGTAATTAGACATGTACAGTCACATAAATTTTCTTTACTTTTTGAGTGGTCGTTGTGTTCCTATAGTGTGGTATAAATTGTTTTGGTGGTTGTTTTGTGTTTAATATGTCCCGATTAGGATCGTTACAAATTGGAAATTTGATCTCAGAGACTTGGATGTCTGCTATGTATGTTTTATGGATATCGTGCATCGTATCGTTTGATTGCACCATCAGAGATGGGCACGACTTTTATAATAGTATGGTTCCATTGCAATTTATTTTTTAAATTGATTAGAGGAATGAGATCAGGCACATTTTTAAAAGAAGTTGTGTCTCTTCTTTATTTGAGAAAATAATTTATGGACAATGGTTTATGGTTTTGATGTTGAACAGATTTGAAACAAATGACTGTGTGTTCATTGGAATTTGTTTTAAATATTAAATGGAAGAAGTGAAAGAAAACAAAATTCTTTACACAAGATGTTTGAAGGTCATGTTGATTTTGAATATGATGACACTGTGTTAATTAAAAGTGTTGAAGATTTAAATGTGGACAATTAACAAGTTTAACACATAGTAATGGTTAAATCGACCACAATAATTGTTATTGATGTTGGGATAGTGGCTTTGAATACAAAACTATTTAATTAATTTTTCGAACAATTTCCGCTCTTTTCCCCTACCATTATTTCACTTTTCGCTAATTACAATCCCCTCTCCTTCCCATATTCATTATCCACTCCATGTTCCTAAAATTTAATTAAAGTAAAGGGAAACTTTGTATTATGATAGTTTAAGATCGAAAGGATGGATTACAATGGTCATGGATTACATTACAATTGATTGTTTGTTGTCTTTGAGCAATAATCATGGTATTTTCCCCCTCATTTTAATATTTTTTGCTCAATACAAAACCATCACATATCCTAGAACCTTTGTTCACCCCCTGGTCATTGAAAACTATTAAACAATTTATATGGATTGGATTGCATGAGTCTAATATGTTGCTGAGCCAAATTTTATTTCATATTTTAAAAGAGTTGTCATGTATGGTTGTTAAAGAAACTATTTTCTAATCAATTATGCATACAGGAATGACCTTTTTTTAGCAAAGGTATCCATGGTAGAGGTAATCAAGGAATAGGTAATTGGAATAGGGGCCTTAGAAGGCCAAGATTATCCATACACTTTGATGCAAACTTGCAGGATTTAGGCCAACTATTTCACGATGGGTTTTTTAATTGGATTGGGAAAGAAGTGGTCCAACCTAGGCCCGAAAGGCCTCCCTTACAAGCCCCATAGGTCCCTGGTATTCCCGTGCCTCCTAATGTCTCACTACATCTTGAATTTCCCGAAAATGATAGATAGCAAGAGATTGTCCACCCGAAAGTCTCCCAACATCGTGGCTGGCCTAACTTGTCTTTACCTACTCCACCACCTATCAATCAAATTTTCCAAGCTTCCCCTGACCACTCACCAGTTCATTCTTCCCATGCAAGAAAAAGGTTGAAAACCGAGGCCCACCATACCCCTAACAAAGGAAAAACCATTGCTTCCCCTTCCTCACCCTCCAATGTCTCTGATAAATCTGTGTCCTCCAACATGCATTTGAGGGATGATTGCTCTCATGTGATCAGTGAGATTAGGCCTAAAGGATCAACACAACCTAAGGAAAATTTAGATAGATCAAAAGGTGACAGCAACAACAAGGGAAAGATTGCATATCATAGTGGAAAATATAGATTTTAAGTTTTTTTTATTTATAAATTGATGATAACAGTTGACTTCTGAAATTTTGGACAACACATTATTTTTGGATATATGAGTAATATATTTTGGATATAATTTCAAAAACCATTGAGATAAATTGTCAAATATGAATGCGATGATGGGATTCACAAGGATGGATGTTTTGTTTAATTAACTAGTCATGTTATGATTGTTAAAATCTAAAGGGAGTCACAAAGGGTCCCACCTACTAGTTATTATTTATTTAAAAAAAACCTTCTTATGATTTATTAATTTCCCCCCTAACTAAAAATTTGGTTGAGTTTACGTTAAATTAACTAATGAATTAGTTCAACTACTTCAACAAATTCTATTTTGCTTAAAGGAAAAAGGAAAGGGAGCAACAAAGGGGGAATAGAAGGAGAAGCATACAAAGGATTTCTCTTTAATTTTTTTTTGAGATAATTCAGTTTTCAATCATTCCTTAATTCATTACAAGCCTAATTCTCTTTTATGATGGTAGTTTCCTATTGTACAAAAAAAGATTCAGGGTTGAATTACATCATTCAAACACTTGTTTTTTAGAGGTGTTGATCTGTATTTGATAGTCTATGTATACTTGTTTGTTTTTGAATTAGATTTCATGACTGACAAAGGCTATTGTGTAGAGTCGAGTGGGAAGCAATCTGTGGCAAGTTGATCCAGATTTTAAAGTTCATTTTTCTATTTTTTTTCATAAGTCCTTTTGTATGTTTCATCGGGGATGTCTAAGTTTGACTTTGGTCCAAAACTTCCTCTGGAAATTTTGTAAAGAGAATGATTCTTTGATGAATTGGAATGAAATAAAGGATCTATTTAATTCTCATCTATTTTGATTATTAACTTTTCTTTACTTTTGTCTCTATATTTATTTCAACATCTGATATGTTTAGAAAATTACATAAATATGATTTTTTCAACAAGCTTTTAATTATAAAAAAACAACCTAAGCACTTGTAAACAATACTTGTGAATTAGGATATCAATTTTGATGGCTATAAACATAGGGTGATATTCCCGTCTATCTTTCTTTAGCCAAAACAAGATTTGAAAATAATTGAGTAAGATCATTTCATATCTTTTCGTCAACATTTATTTGGCGACCATATTGGGGAGATCTTCAATATCTCCCTGGTTGATTTTTATGCTTGATTAGCATCAAATACATCTATTTTTTTTATATTGATTCTTTGACTATTTTATTTCTTAATGATTGTGCATATTGCAAGGCAACCCAATATTGAGCTCAGCCTTAAAGATCAGACCAGTATTTCTTTGAATTTGTTCAACACCATTTTAGACACTACCAATACTCGTGTTGATCTTAATCATTCATGGGAAACAATTGAACGAGATATTAGTGCCCAAGAACGTTGGGAAGCTAGACGTAGACAACCTAGAAATCAACAGTAACCTTCTTGTTCCTTCAATTTTGTCCTTACTTTCATGTCTTTTGACTCTCGTGTTTCTAGAAGAAGAAGAGGTTTATCACCTGAAATTAATCCTATTGCTGAAATAGGAAAAAGGAACATTGTGTTATCAATAGAACAAAGTGCTCTAAGGATAAATTTGTCTGATTCATCCAATTTGTCTTTCTCTCCCTCATCTATCATCCATAATGTGGCATCTAGTGGTGGCTCTTGTGTCACTAGAAGTGCTTCCTCCTCTCAGTCTTTAGCTTCTTCAGTGATTGGTAGCTTATATAGCCACCATATACCTATCCAATCTACCACAAATCCCACCAAAGTCATTAAAAAGTATGGGATTTTTTAGTTTGAAGAAGACGCCACAACCACACCATGGCATGTGTCCTCTCCTCTTAACCTATAACTTGCTACTCGTCTAGTTCCTAAATTCAAAGAGTATCTCCCTAGTTTTTTGGGAAATAACACTGTCACTACAAACAAACACCTGGTGGCATTTTCTAATGCTTGTCACAATATAGGAGCCAATGACAATGATACTTTCATGTGCTTATTCATCAATTCCTTGGAAGGAAAGGATGCGGCTGATTTCTTTGACCTTCCTCCTAAGATTCTATCTACTTGGGAGGAGTTATTCTATTGGTTCAGATCCACCTATGGGAAATATAAAATCCTAGCTGAGAAGTTACAAGAGTACAATAACATCACCTATAAGGATGGTGAGACCATCAAGTCCTTCAAATTGCGTTTCACTAAGTTATATAATCAAATCCTTGAACTCATTCGACCTCAGAACCAAGCCACTTTCATGCATTACTACAATTTATTACCTTCCCCCTATTGTCATAGGTTTGAGGAAAAATCCATTGATAACCTTGATTCCGCTCTACATACATGTTTAGAGTATGAAGAACAACTCAAAAGAATGGGTCTTCCCCAGAGAGAATTGGTTAAACAAACAGACATGTCGACCCTCTTATAGTTAGTACAAGATATGAATAATTGTTTGATAGCGTATGAGTGAAAGTGAAATGTCTCCCCTCTAACCCCTGAAGCTTCATCCTCTTCTACACCCCCCTTTAGAAACCCAATTGAAAATAATTTTCATCCTAAAGCTATCTTGCCTCGAAGTTGGTGTAAATTTTATGAGGAACACCACGAGGAAGCCACATGTGAGGTAAGGAAGAGGGCCAAAGATAAGATCTTTGGTAAAAGACCAGAAACTACCATCGTTGTCCTAGATTTTGTAGAGCCAGGAGATGTCATGATCATCAATACTAGGAACAAATCCTACGCTCCCAAAGGAAAATATGATCCTCCCTGCAACTCTCCTAGCTCAAGCTCATCCTCACCAGTTGTTACTGTTCAGGTTCCTAAGGTTCCTGAAAGTCAAGAAACAAATTCTCCTCTCCTTTCTTCCAAATACAATATTGTGAATCAGTTGGACAACATCAAAGCAGATGCCACCCTCCTGCACATGGTTGTCATCCCTGAACAAAAGAGGCATCTAAAACATTTCATGGAAGGAAAAGCTTATGTTGTATCCAACCTCTCTGAAGAGGTGAATGAAGAGGATTCGTCTGTAAATAAATTAGGTGTACATAAATTTAGATACCCTGCAAAAAACACCCCTTTTTATATTTTTGTAAAGATTATGGATAAGAACGCCCATTTTTGCCTCATTGATGGCGATTCAGGCCCAAGTGTGATGTTGAACATTATTATGGAAGATATAGGCTTTTCTTGTACAAATGAAAATGCCAGGAGCATGCTCTCTTATAATAGCCTACAACAAACAACCATAGGTGAGATTAAATATGTGACCTTAGGTTTGTGTGCACACCCTGAAATATGGACAACCCTTAGAATTCAGGTAATTGACATGCTAGTAAGAAATTACTCAATCATCTTGGGAAGATATTGGCAAGATTTGACGGGTCGATACCTCTCAATCGAAGGGACACACTTATCCATTTCTCGGAATGGAAAAAACATTATATTCATTAGAGAGGGAAGGATTTTACCTTACATAGAAAGTGTTCCACAACCTAATGTGAACTATATCGAAGAGGACCTAGGGGTGTATTCCATATTTGTTGAGGAAGATAATGCCCCCTTGGAAAAGATTGATTTAGATGATGGTATGTGGAACATGAACTTCTATGGTTTGTGCTCTAGTGAAGGTAATAGAGCTAGCATAATCTTATACTCTCATGTTGGCAAGATTCATAATTTTTCTTACAGGTTGGAGTTTGCTTGCACAAAAAATGTCACTAAACTTGAAGCTTTATTATTAGGCATTGAAAATGCCTATAATCTTGGTTGTGGTCACCTTTCATTTTTTGGAGATTCCTAGCTTGTTGTGAAACTTGTACATAAGATATACTCTCCTAGAAACAAGTTGTTGAAACGATATACCCAAATTGTTTGGGAACTTATCTCGAACCTATTATCTTTCAACATCACTCATGTTAAGAGGGAATTAAACTCAATGGTTGATCGGTTAGTTATTTTTGCAGCCTCTCCTAATAGACAACTTCTTCCACATAGACCTGATTGTACTTTTCAATATTTATATCATCCACATATCCCTAACAATATAGAATCTTGGTAGGTCTTCCCTAGTGATGAGATCATTTGTGCTTTCATTCAAAATGAACCCTATAAGCCCAAGGAAATCATATCCATAGAAGATAACAATATTCCTAAAGGCTTGACTCCTCTAGAGAGTTCGTTTTCATCGACTGATGTAGGCAATAAAGAGAAAAAGAAAGAAGAGGAGTAAAAAAGGAAGGTGGGTGAAACCATCTCCTTGAACATTGGGACATCTGAGTCTCCAAAGAATGTTAAAATAGGTTCCCAATATTCTGATGAAGAGAAAATGAAGTTTGTTGAGCTACTTGGTGAATTTCAAGATGTTTTTTCTTGGTCTTAAGAGGATATTCGTTGTTTTGATATTGGTCTTATACAACATGTCATTACCATCAAGGAAGGCATAAAACTAGTTAGGCAAAAACAAAGACCTATCAACCCGACACTGGAAGAAACTATTCGAAAGGAGTTGGAAAAACTCTTGAAGGCTGGAATCATCTTTTCGGTCAAGTATTCTGAATGGGTTTCTAGTTTGGCTCTTGTTCGGAAAACAACTGGTCATATCAAATTATGCATTTATTTTCAAGCATTAAATCGGGCTAGTATAAAATATCACTTTCCTCTCCCTACCATGGAAATGATTCTGCAGCAAGTTGTAAGGTCACAGACGATGCCCTTACTTGACAGTTTTTCTGGTTATAATCAAATCAAGGTAAAAAGTGAAGATGCATACAAAACCACCCTTATTGCTCATTGGGGTACCTTGACTTACGAACGCATGCCTTCTGGCTTATCTATTGCAAGTACCACTTTTAAAATACCTAGGAAAATGACTCTTGACGAATTTATTGGTGAAGTTATCCATATTTATCTTGATGATCTAATTATGTATGCCAAAGGACTATCAATGGTCTCAAAATTTCAAAATTTATGGATGGGTCCTTTCAAAAATGCTTTTGTTCTGGGTACTAACTCTTACATCCTAAAATATTTACAGGAGCGATTATTCTCCTACAACACTAATGATTATCACTTGAAACATTACGCGGAACCAACTTGAAAAGTTTTAACACTGTTTGGATTTTCTGTATATTAGTAGTCTAGCTCTGCTTTCGCTTTTTCCACTTTTTTTCATTTTTGCTTTGCAGTAGTTTGATTTCTGCTTTCTATTTTTAACAATTTCCTACTTGTTTTACATTTTTGTCATTTTATTTCTGTTGTTTTAAATTTTGCAATTTTAATTCTATCACGATTTTTATTGTTTTTTCATCTTTTAATTGATTTTGGTCAAGAATAAGATGTTGGATCAGTTTTTCCATAGTGACACTCTTGCAAGATATTGTTAGTCAATAACAATCAATCTTACACAACTGTTATGATGTTCCCCCTGAAAGAACTTAAATTTGTTATCTTCTTTCATTGATGCCTTATAAAGAAATTGGTTATCTCCTGATTTGTTTTCCAATTCTTCATCCATTTGAGAATTTAAAAGATAAAGTCCATAAAATTTTCTCCTTGAAGTAAAGAGCGGGTTCCGGTTGAATGATGATGCATATAGGGATAAACCCCCTCACACTTAACATTTTTCATGAGTTATTATCAAATTCCTGGTCATTTTTCCATTAAATCTGCTCAATTCCCCTTGTTGCATAATCTTCCTGGTTATATCTTCTTGAACTATTGTTCTTGGTCTACGAAACAGTGTTTTCTAAGTTCTAAATCTGTTAAAAACAAATTTCCCTGTGGAGCCTCCAGTTTGTTGACGATAAAAATCACAATGAGGATTTCGCCCGCAAAGTGTTGCTAAAACCTATTATTTATAAGCTAATGATATATAATACTAGTAGGTGGGACCCCCTTGTACATTGAAGGATCAGGTTCTTATTTGATATTTATGTTGTTGTTCGACACTGCTTATAGGTTTCTACATTATTGATGATGAAATCTTGGTTTTATTTGCGACATAATGGCAGATGGATAATGCATGCTATGTCTGGGTTTCATTACTCTAAACTCTAAATTCCATGTCATGATGGATTATATCAACTGTTATTACAATGCTATTGGCACCATGATTTATTACATGTTACACCTGCACAAGACACATGTTAGTCATAACAAAATATAAGAGAAATATAGAATAATCTAAGAAAGGAAACTATGTTATATTATGTTACACTACATGCATTTGAGGTTTAAAAGGGTTGATGTTAGTCCTAACTAGCAATATTAGTGGCTATATGATGTTATTGAGTTATATGAAGGCGCATTTGATATACATTATGGTATGTTTGGCAATGCTTAATGTGATATCGGGTGGCACATTTGGCAAACAATGGATGTTAGTTTTGATGCAATGGATTAATGGAATGGGTTAATGTTGGCTGGTTGGCATGTACTACGTAATTGAATGAGGAGAGGATGGAAGCAATGTGCATTTAATGCACGTCACTCCATACTCCCCCATTGGCTGTCACCCTAGCTTGGCTATTGTTCAATTATTTTTCGTTGTATTTAAGCTCTAATATTCAGGCGAGGAAGGAACTGCTTGACCAAGCTCACATTTTTAAGGCTATTTGGTTACAGGTATGTTTTTTTAGCCATCCATGAACTCACTCTGTTTATGAAATAGATGTTGTCTCAATGATGTATTGGTCTGTGCTTTTCTTAAGGATGACAACTCTGTAAAATCATGGTGTTTTTCTGAAATAGTTGTTTGTGTGTTATTCATTGCAAATGGGAAATTTGATGGTTGAAGTAATGATTTCATTGGTTATTCTATGTGGTGGAAGCCATGAAGTCTCTCTCTTGTATTTATGGGTTTTTGTTGGGGGGTTTCATTCCATATGGACTTGCTTTCTGTCTCCTCACAGTTTTATAACCACACCCAGCCGTATTTGGTGTTATGGGGTTGTTGTGTTTGATTTTGAACCACCTTGGGTCATTGCATTTCGTTTTCCACCTGGTTGTGGGCTCGTTTTATGTTATTGGTATCTATAGAGTTGGTTATGGTGGATATTACCCAAGAGGGTTGCTTTAGGTTTGGTTGTTATTACCTAAGCTCTATATTTATATCAACAGTATTCATTTCTTGGGGGAAAACCATGAGGGTTATGCCCTGCATGTTCTCGGTGTTATTACTGTCCAATAAGAAGCCTTTGCTCCTATGTTCATAGTCTCTCCTACCTGGTGTGAATTTTCAGCCTGTCTTGCAAGCTAATGGTTATGTAGAATCTGTGTCCATTGTGTTGTCTTGAAGGGTTCTCACTTGCTGTTGGTATGGTCGACTCCATTCTCCCTCTGTTGGTTCCACCAAGCGAACCCTTGATTATTCAGAGCCCACCCTTGATTATTCAAAGCCCAATTTTGATAAATGAACTAGTTACACCCTGTCAAGTATTGTGTGACTGTTATGAGTTGGTGAAATAATGTTGACAATGGTTTTTATTATTGGTATATAGTCACTACATTATTTATTATGACAATTGAATCGATGGCTCAACATAGTTAAATTTTTGGATTTGAGAAGTTGTAAATGGGAATACAATCGCTGACACCTTTTGTGATAACAGTTGAATGATAACTCAACATTGTTTTATGTTTTGATTCGTAGTAATTAAACATGTATAGTCACATAAATGTTCTTTTCATTTTGAGTGGTCTGTGTGTTCCTACACCGTGTTATAAATTGTTTTGGTGGTTGATGTGTGATTAATATGTCCCGATCGGGATCATTACAAATTGGAAATTTGATTTCAGAGACTTGGCTATCTAATGTGTATGTTTTATGGATATCATGCATCATATCATTTGATTGCACCATCAAATATGGGCACGGATTTTATAATATTATGTTTGCATTGCAATTTATTTGTTAAATTGGTTAGAGGAATGGAATCAGACACATTTTTAAAACAAGTTGTGTCTGTGTTTGATTTGAGGAAATAATTTATGGAGAATGGTTGATGGTTTTGATGCTGAACAGAGTTGAAACAAATGACCATGTGTTCATTGGAATTTGTTTTAGATATTAAATGGAAGAAGTGAAAGGAAACAAAAATATTTACACAGGATGTTCGAAGGGCATGTTGATTTTGAATATGATTACACTATGTTAATTAAAAGTGTTAAATATTTAAATGTGGATAGTGAACAAGTTTAACGCACAATAATGGTTAAATCGACCATAGTAATTGTTATTGATGCTGGGATAGTGGTTTTGAATACATAACTGTTTTATGGATTACCTAATTGATTTTTCGAACAATATCCGCTCATTTCCCCTACCATTTTTTTACTTTTTGCTAATTACAATCCCCTCGCCTTCCCATATTCATTATCCACTCCCTATTCCTAAAATTTAATTATATCAAAGGGAAACTTTGTATTATGACAGTTTAAGATCAGAAGGATGGATTACAGTGATATATTCTTTGGTTTACATTACAGTTGATTGTTGTCTGTGAGCAATAATCATGGTCTTTCCCCCCTCATTTCAACATTTTTTGCTCAATACAAACCCCTCACATATTCCAGAACCTTTGTTCACCCCCTGCTCATTTACAACTATTAAAAAATTTGTATGGATTGGATTGCATGAGTCTAATATGTTGTTGAGCCAAATTTTATTTCATATTTTAAAAGCGTTGTCATGTATGGTTGTTAAAGAAACTATTTTCTAATCAATTATGCATA
>JASDQU010103040.1:141222-153611 GCA_032191745.1 Picea mariana
TTATAGTAGGATTGATCCCATGCCTGGAACACTCCTAGCGTGCAAATACTATTCTCTGGGAAACTATGTGAATTTTTTTACATCAATGATGTCATGGTCCATAAAGTTTACGATGGAAATATTCCCAAGCATTTCTCCTTCATTGCTTACACCAACCGAATATGGTGCTACTGACAACGGGTAATTACCATTGGTTGGTACTTGTATTAATGGTACATCATCCATCCTTGATGGTAGGTAGTCTTTGTGAAAACTCACCTTTGGTGTCGAAGATGAAGCTCCATCTACTTCCTCTACGTATGGTATTTTCTCTGATCATATTTTTTGTTTTATCATTGTTGCAGATGGTGATCCAACTTTGGGAGGTTCCATTCATCTTCTGTGAATGATCCATAGACTAGCTCTATGTCTATTCACTGGTAGTTGTAGCTCGACTCTAGTTCTCTCGAATTTTCTCTGGTTCGCTCTGTTTTCTCCTACTTTCATGTAACAATGACTTAGACTTAACGATTTCCTTTTCTTTTTATGCCTTCATGCCAACTGTACTTGTCTCATCCTGCATTAACTACCTTATCCAATCTTCCACCATGGTTTATGAGTTGTTAAATAAATGCCCCTTTATTACTAAATCCGTCGTGTCCTTTCATCTTTGTACTGCCAAACTGTCGTGATTTCCTATGGATTTTACCATTTAAGAAAATATGATGCCTTTATGACCTGTCACTCCCACTTCATAGCCATCATTTCCATGATTTAATTCTTTTAACAGTCTTGTCATTGCCAAACTACACAATGGTTCTTGTTTCATCTGTGTGCTTCATGGTCTGTCTCTTCTGTGTATTGTTTTCAAATTGGAGCAGTTCCATTCTTATGTGTTATAACCATTCATTTTATGCAAGGTCATAATCCTTGGTACTCAAACGTTCTTTGTCTTTTTACTAAATCTCCTTTTTATTTTATTTTCTTCCTTTTTCTTCTTTTTATTTGTTTCTCCTTGTTTTTGTTTCTACACTAGTACAACTACTATAATACATGTATTATGGCATATCCTAGATTACTGCGCATATTTTCGATCCTCTCTATAGAGTTTCAACCGACTTCCATTCACCATTCCTCCAAAGACTTCTCCGTTCAAGGTTTCCAACCATGTAACACTTGTTTCTGTTACCTACTGAATCACATAGGGTCCTAACGAATGCATTCTAAACTTTCTTGGATGCAACACAAACTTGTTGTCATAAAGTAATGCCAAATATCCCACTTGAAACTTCTTTTGTTTAATGTTTCGATCATGCCAAACATTCTCTCTTGCTTTATGAACCTGCTGATGGAAACCTGTGACAAGATGGTCTTCTTCAAGATGTACTAACTGTTATAGTCTATCCTCTACTACACCAGAGTCCAATAGATCATTGATTGCTACAATGTGCAGGCTAGGTAGAATAAAATCCATAGGCATCACTAATTATTTTTCATACACCAACCTGAAAGGTGTCTTCCCTATCGACTTCTTACTTGTAGTCTTGTAAGCCCATAACACTACCTGAACTCTTAAGTCCCAATGATATCTCCCTACATTGCAAATTTTTATTAAGGCATTATCCAAGATATTATTAAAAGATTCCACTGTTCCATTGTCCTGACGATGATATGAGGTACTCTTTTGATGATGGATTTGGAACTCCTCAGTCAATGTTTCAATAGTCTTATTCAGAAAGTGTGTACCTTGATCATTTAGTAATATGTGTTGAAATCCAAACCTTGTAACTACATTCTCAAACAAAACACTCACAAAAGTCTATGTGGTGCAATCTGTAACTGGTGTTGCTTCTTCCCATCTTGTCAAATACTCTATCATAATGATTATGTATCTCGCCCCTGATCTTCTTGGTTGTGGCTTGATTGTCCCCACAAATTCTATAGCCCATTTCTCAAATTATTTCAATGTAACCAGTGGATTCAAAGGAATTTCATCCCTCCTGGATGGCTTTCCTACTCGTTGGCATACATCACATGAATGACAATACTCCTTCACATATTTTTGAAGTGTAGGTCACCAAAGCCATGCACACAAAATATTTTTTGTAGTTTCTCTCCCTGCATAATGTCCTCCTACAATCCCATCATGTGCTTCTTCATGTATCATCAGTCTCTTTTGTTCCAACACACAACGCCTCAATATTCTATCTGCAACCAACTTGTATGGATTCCCTGCAATCAATTGATAAACTGTTGCTTTCACTACCAATTTATTATTTTGTACAACTATCATATCTAATGGAGCCATACCTGTACTTAGAAACTGCACAATGTTCGATAAGTAATCATCCACCATTTTTACTGCAAATAAATGTGCATCTGGGAATATTTCATCTATGTTTCCTGCATCTTCTTCTGAAAATATGTGCGATAGATGATCTGGCCCTGCATTTAGCTTCCCTAGTTTCACTAAAACCTCAAATTCATATTCCTGAAATAATAATAGCCATCTGCATATTCTCCCCCCCCCGCAACACTAGCTTGTTGACTAAGTATTTTAATGAAAAATGGTCTTTATACATATTAAAGTGAGACCCCAATAAGTAATGCCTAAATTTTTGTAGTGTGTAGACCATTTCCAATCCTTCTTGTTTTGTGGTTGTATATTTCTTCTCTTTTATAGACAACTTCTTTCTTGGAAAAACAACTGAGTGATCTATGTCTCCCTCCATGGTTGTGATAGTACTGCACCCAACACTATGGACTATGCATATACATGTGAAAGGAAGTCCTTGTTCCAATCTGGAAAAACTAAAATCGGGGCAGTCACAAGTTTTTTCTTTAAAGTGTCTAACCTCTTCTGAAAGTCCTTGTTCCATTGAAAATTTTCTTCCTTATTCACTAACTTTTCCATTGATGTTGTGATCTATGTATATCCTTTTATAAATTTCTTGTAATAACCTATATTCCCTAGATTTTCCGTAAGCTGTCTGACAGATGTAGGAGGTTCTAAATCCATAATTACTACAATCTTGGTTGGATCTACTAATAATCCCTATTTGCATACTACATATCCCAATAGAATTCCAAACAGTACACAAAAAATACACTTCTTCAAGTTCAGTGAAATCTAACATTGTCTACACCAATAAAATAGTATCTTAAGGACTTCTATATGATCCTTTAGTAGACTGAAAACAATCCAATCATCCAAGTACACTTTAAGGAACTTATGGATGAACTCCTTGAACACTGCAACCACTACCATGGAAAACACCATAGGGGCATTCTTCAATCTGAATGACATTAATGTATATTGATATCTCCCCCACTCAATTGTAAAAGTGGTCCTGTGTTGATCCTCCTCCACATTTTTTATCTAATGGTACCCCGAGAATCCATCTATTAAAGAATGTGTTTCTTGGCCTCATACATTCTCTAGTACCTCATCTATGAATTTTGTTGGGAATGGGTCATGTAAGAATGCATCATTCAACTTCCTTATATCCACGTTGATCATGATTCTTCCTAAATTCTTTCCCTGCACCACCATTGGATTGATCCACTCAGATTCTTCTACTAGTTCGATGATTGATGCATACAACATCCTATCTATTTCAGCCTTCACTTTATCCTTGTACCTCATATTTAACTTGTAAGGCCTCTGTCACACTGGCATAGCTCCTGGTGTGTATAAATTTATGTGTCCATTATTTTTTTGATACTAAACTCCATAAAGCCCTACATTGTTCAACATGACTCACTGGTTCACTCTCTCCTGTATACTTTTCTGCAATATTTTCTTCCTCATAGCCAAACCTTATCTGCATTAGTCTGTTGCACTATGACCAGTCTTTCATTCCCTCTCTGTGTGCAACCCACCATCTGGTTGTTGTCACTTTTAGGACAACATCTATTAGTAACAACCTTTATTGTTCGAGTACCTACAAATCAAATTCCTTTACAAACATTCTTATATCAATTAATACATCATACCTGGGTGGATCATATAGCTCTATTCTAATCTAGCACAAGGATTGGGCTATACATGCACATCGTCTAGTGGAGACTTCATGCATTCTCTATTGCCAATGCTCTATAACTTCTTCAAAATATGATGCACATGAACTGATAATTTTCAAACTTAAAATACCATCTATTATAGGGTTTACATAATCATCCATCCATGTCATCATGTTGTATAAGTTGCCAATGTCATTTCCTCTGGATGGATTTATGTATATCTTTCCTTATGATGGATCTAAGGGGGAAGTAACTTTCAAATATCCAACTTCAAATATCATCTCCCTCCTCTTCAATTTGATTATCGACTGGTAATAAAAATCCCATTCCAGTCCCATCAGTGATGGATATGGTTGATTTTCATCCACGATCTCAATTACCTCAAAGTCTATCATGTTGCGCACCCAATCTATGTTCATAGGTACTCCTGTCAAATAACCAATCAGTACTATTTTGTGTTTATTCGCGAGCCTTAGATGAACAATAGACCATAATAGCTTGGGTTTTCCCATAAGATCCCATTTTTTCTTATTTAGAACATTCACGTCAGGCCCCAAGTCCAAGATAACATTATCCACATAATACTCCCCAATTTGCACATTGAATCTGAATTCTCTGTTGGTCCTCTTCTTGCGTAGTACTTGGTTTACCATTCTTCATGCAATGTGATTTTCCCTTCCTCGTGTGCAATGAGAAATCATGTCATATAGTGTACTCAACATAGTTTAATCCTCCATTATCTCTACACAAATTTTTAGGAATTTTGTTAGTGTACTTATGTTTCTAGTCATTTTGTCTGGCACAACGTGATCTTCTACATGAGGCGAAATTGACGTTGGTTCTCCCCAATCCAATCAGAGTACTTATTTTCTTTCTCTCTGATATGTTTCTTTTTCTTACTGAGGATAAAAGGTTGGCATAGTCCCTGTTGACTTCCTTATCCATTGTTTTTTCTACTTACCTTCATTCATCATATCAGCCCCTGTTCTAGCTCCTCTGTGTGTAGCAACTGCTATTCTTGGTCCTTTTTTGCATCTTTTGGATACTATTTTCTGTACATTTTGGTTTGGATTCTGGTTCTAGTTTCCTCTTGCATACCATTTCACAACTAGTTGGGGACATTCCTCTATCGCATGATCTAGTTCTTTGTAGTATGTGCACGTTGTACACAGATTCTAATAGTTATGGGCCAAGTGTCTAGGTTGATTATAGATATAACATATAATCAGTCCTCTTCATCCTCTACCTTAGCCTCTTCCAAATTTTCCTATGTTCCCTATATTGAAGCCTCTCTGAGTATTATATTGTAGACCACCCCTTCTAATACAACATTCTCTTCTTGGATCTATACATATCTGATGTGCATTCCCTCATTAAGTCGAATGCATGGAAATCCTTCTCATCATGTCCGAATGATTTTCAAAAGTTGCAGAAAAAGAACTTCCTTGGGGTACTATGATATTTACGTAGTAATGGAAACTTTGTTGTGTGGTGTCACTATTTTTTACATATCTCACAATATCCTCCTCTCGGTAATGGATTTGACACTCCCATTTCCAAATACTATGTGAATGTTGGGCATTCATCCTTGTGATGGCCTTCAGTCCTACATTTGGTACACCATAATTTCTCACGTTTCTCCTTCCCTTTTGTTAGTTCTTCCAATTCAATCGTCAATGCAACTAGCTATGTCTAAACCTACGTCATTCCTCCACTGTCTCCCACCGGAGATGATTCCAATTTCATTGCAATTTACAGTTCCTTAGGCTATGATGCAACATTCTATTAGATCAATGGCCTATGAATGTGTGGTAGAATCCCTACAGTAAACCATTCTTGATGTTGTTGATCTGGGATATAGAAATTTATTCTACCCATCACATCCTTAAACCTCTGGTCGAAATCCCATATTGACTCCATTTGCACCTATTTAATCTCCTTTAGTTTTGTAATGTACTGTGACTCTGACTTTAGCTTCTTGAAAACATTCAATAGTGATTTATTTATCTCTAGAAAAGTCCTATATTTTCTTGTATGTGTCATGCTATGCAACTTCATATACTATACTAGTGCACGACCTCTAAATGTTGTTGCTAACTGGGCAATATTCACAGCCTTGTCTTGTACATTCTTTTGTATCTTCTGACCCCACTCCCTGAAAATCAACCAATCTAAGGGTGTTGTCTACCCTACCATGCTAATTTTTGTATTTCCTCTTCTTGGTTATGTTGTTTGACTATGTGTTGGACCTTGACCAAGTTTTGTGGAAACGTTGGTCATGTTTGACCATTTTTGGGACTTCGATAGGCTGGTTAAAGATGGAGTGCCCAGGCGAAGAGGAGTTTGCAGGATCTCACCCTTTTTGCGGGCTTTTTGGGTTTTAGGGTTTATGTAACGGGTATGGTATGTCATCCCATGGGTTTACCCATGCTTAGGCCCCTTTTTGTAATGTACAAATAAATATCTAGGCGATGTAAGTAAGATTCAAGTTTAAGGTCGATGGTTTAGTGCTAATATTGGCTATGTGCAAGAAGATGTGTTAAGGCTTGCAGAGCTAAGTGCAAGCATTTTGTAAGTGCTTGGTGTAGACAAACTGTGTAAGACTTTGTGCTTTGATACAACTTGGGGAAGGAGGATCTAGCGAGGTGCATGCAGATCTCCTGTCCTATGTGGAGTTGGCATTCTGGCTTAGTGCACGTAAGAATATTGGAAGAGACTAATAAGAAGAGATTAAGATTGGTGGACATAGCCCCACACTCGGGTGAACCACGTATATCTTTTTTCGATGTTATTTGTGCTATGTTGTTCATGTTGTTTATGTGTTTATTTTCTTAATACTAATGCATGACAGATAAGATCCATTGATTCTTAGTGCTTTATACATGAATGAATGATTAGATATGCTCTGATGCTATGTGTTGAATGGTTAGAGGTGCTTGATCTTGAAGGGTTTAACCTATGATGTGAATAAGGTTTAAAGACTAATGAATGCTAATCTCTAATTGATCTGTTAAGTATTGTGATCACAGATCTATGTCCCAGCTAGGTTGTAGACACTTGAGTCCTACAACCCCCCCTGCCTCTACCTCGGGTGAGACTTCATTTGTTTCATAGGTGTTGCTGAAAGGGTCGGTATTTAGGGTTTTGTTGGTGCATTGTTGAAGCATTGAACCCTGGGTCTACCCCTGTGTGCCAAAAAATGGTTCCATTGCTGGGACCTGAAAATGTGATTGTTGGGAACTGAAAAAAATTGAATGCTTTGTGTGTAGATATGTTACTGTAGTGCACATTAATATACTTGACTTGTGAAGATCTGTGCTAAGAAACAGAGGCTCGATATTAAGAAAAAAGGTAATATCTTAAAGCTTTGTGCTCTGGTAAGGGTAAGATAAGTGGAATTTTTTTTTTCGAAAGTATGAATCTAGGTATTTTTGATAGATCTTGTCCTAGTCTGGAAAATAGGGCATGGTTAGAAAAAAGAGTTGATCTGAATAAATTTGATATATATAGTGAAAGATATGTTATTCCTATGCATATAAATAAGTTTTGGACTAACAAATGGATGCAGGACCCTAGAAATAATTTTTGCAGGTTACAGGTCCATCACTGTGATCCCAGTGCGCAGTACAAGAAAGGTTGGGCATCGTTAAGAGAAAGAGAGGATTGACACATTGTTATAGTTGCAAAAGACCAGGACATCTTGCTAAGGAATGCCTTGGTAGAGGTCCTATTTGTATTTGTTGTAAATTTGTTGGTCATGAGGTTTTGGATTTCCCTAGAATGATTGCTAAATTTGAAAAGATGAACCTGAGACAACAAAACCATGAAGAAGGTCAAGAAACCAAGGATATGCTAGAGAACTAGAAAGAACCAGAGACTATGTTATTACAATTGAAAGAAACACTGAATGATCACATAGACATCAGTTTACTAGAGATCTTAAAAGAGAAGGAGTGCATAGAAACAAGAATAGAAGAATTCGACATCGACTATGTTCTAGATGAAGAAAAACAGGTGAATATCATGCCAGAAAGCACTTGGGAAATTTTGGGAAAACCGGCTATGATTCCTTCATTGAGAGGGATAGGCTTGTTTAAAGGAAAGATGATAACCCTATGTGGAATACTTACTCATGTACCTATGATAGCCCATGGAGCATCGACTGAAGAAGAATTTGAGGTCACTAAGTTTGTTGAGAATAAAACTCCTTTTTCACTTATGTTAGGAAATCCTTGGACTGAGAAAGATCAGATCCAAAGGAAAGAAGAAGAGGAAGCCACATAACAAAAAAAAGAAAGAATTAAGGGACTTCATAAGAAAAAAAATAGTGAGACTAATACAAGAATAGTAGGACAAGTTGAAGCAGGAGAAGGTTGTCAAGGTTGAAAGAACACAAGAAGGCTCACCCTATCCATGCGGGAGAGAAGAGAACCTACCCCAAAAGAAGTAAGAGAAGAGGTACTACACTCAAACCCTTTGAAAGAACGTCAATAGTGTGAAGTCCCTTTACTAGGATAAAATAAGAATAAGAATGGAAAGAGGAATCCAGAGACTCAGATCATAGGAAAAAAGGATAGAAATCTCAGTAAGAAGAAAGCAAAGTTAGAAAAATTGCAAGAAGTTCCAGAGAGGACTTCGTAGAAAGAAGGCTTATAGAACTTGAACCTCGCTGGAATAGCTGAACAACGCAGACTAGAACTTCGCCATGGAAAATAAATATGACCATTGGAGGCATCCTAACCATTATAATGATGCTTTGGAATGACTAAAAACACATTTATTGCTGGAAAGATCACCATTGGACCATTGGGACCATGCTATAATGGATGGAATCGTATTGATTGAGGATTTTCGATCCATTGGAGGAACCCATTACGACATTTTTTATTTAATCCGTCGAATGCCTCACTAGGGACACTTTTGAAAATTGTGATTATCTGATCTAACAAGATAACTAATTTCTAGCATGTTGTGCATTTTGAGACCTCGCCACCCATTTTTCTTACCTTGAGTGTTCATTTTCCTACCCAAGTTATCTGTTTACGAGTGTTCATGTTGGGCGACCTTAGTGCAATAGAGAAATTGGTAGAAGTAATCTTGATTGACCTTATGGATAAGAAGGTCATGTC
This sequence comes from Picea mariana, assembly GCA_032191745.1. Lineage (NCBI taxonomy): Eukaryota > Viridiplantae > Streptophyta > Pinopsida > Pinales > Pinaceae > Picea > Picea mariana. Next base: position 150,354 of record JASDQU010103040.1, read on the forward strand.
CGCAAGAGTACAGGCCCCGTCGATGGTTGAATTGCAAGCCTCCCCCTCGAATGCATGTTGATCTAGTCGAACAGTGACCAAGAAAAGAAGCAAGCACCACGATGACCTGGCGAACGTGAAGCTGATCCCATTGTTATTGGCCGACCACATCCTGCCTCTGGCTAGTGCATTTAGTCATGACAACATCCTATGTGACTTTGAGTACACGCTCATCACTACGTACCTCTCGAAGGGGATACACATAGTCGGATCGCAGCTAGGACTGATCCCTTATCTTAAGATCAATAATTTCAACTTTGGAGATAGGAATAATTATGCATTGCTAGCACTGCATTGATACCTAACAAAGACAACTGGGAAGAAGCCTAAGCTAGTCCCCCAACCATGGATTAAGGAGATAGCAAGGTCCACCATCTTAAACGTCATGAACATCCCCTAATTCGGTAGACATCAAGAGGTTAACACATGCATTAAACTCCTCTTGTCGTGCTACCATGAAGGTTATCTCTGGTTAGACAGGCGCATGACTGTGGATCCAATGTTGATCCACATGATNGGAAAGCTCATCAAGAAGAGCATACCAACGCAGGTTATAGGGTTTGCCTTCGACCTCACAGGGAAGTGCATCGAGGGCATGCAAATGAACTGGGCGAGCTACCTCATCAATGAGTTGGAGAAGGACTGTCGCCAAGTGCAGGACCAAGGATAAGAATTCCACTTTAGCTGGTTACTAATTCACATAACATTTTTCACTTGGGAGATGTCAGAGGGAGTGACATTCCCGGAAGTCGAGCCATTAGAACCATTGGCTTCGAGGTTCACCACCTTGTGGCATACATGTGACATGGTGAAGCAGTGGAAATCAAATGTAGTGTTTCACACTTACTACCTACAACTCACACGTGCCATTGAGTCATTCCCCTGAATGACCTTGAACACCTTGCATACTTACAGTCCACTAGCAAAGTTCTGTGCAGACAGACACTTCATTTACATCATTGCATGCAGGGATGAAAGAAAGGAGGAGTTGCAGTCTTATTACAAATTGACTGATGAAGACATGGAGGATATAACCAAGGAATGGTCGGCTGAATTCCTTGTACCAGTCAAGAAGACATAGCTCTTTGACCTCGACATCATCGAAAGCCCTTTTGTCACCCGGAAAGAGTGGGATGGACTGAGCAAGGATAAAAAGAAGAAAAAAAAGGAAGAAGTGCAGGAGATAAACAATGCATCAAAGGAAACTACATCTAACTCACCTGGAGGAGGAGGAGGTGACGAAGTAAACGAAGAGGAGGAAGGGGAAGAAGACAAGAAAAAAAAGGGTGAAGTAACACCGTCGAAGGAACCTCTTACAAAGGCCGAGACATCAAAGAAAAGGAATGTTTCTCCAAAGAAACACATAGCACAGAAGAAGTCACGAGCCAATAAGCCTCAGTCATAGAATGTGCTCATAGTGGATGATATTGACCTCATCATCGCAGCTGTAGAAGATGCTTCAGAGGATATCTTGCAGCAAAACAAATCAAAGCAAGAGACAATGTATGACATAATCAAGGTGGAGCTGAAGGGGGTACAATAAGCTCTTTATTCGAGCCACGTAATGCCTACTGTGCCATCATCATCAGAAGTTGTAGCATTGGGGGATGAGCCCACCCAACTGCGAAGGATAGAAGATTCAATAGAGGATTTCCTTCATTGAGTACAGGAAGAAAAATAACTGGCCATAGAGGCCTTGAAGCAAGCAAACAAGGAAGCCCTAGAGAAAATTCAGGTTGCAGAGAAAGAAAAAGATGACATGAGAGTGAAGTTTGAGGAGGACACAGAGTAGATTCAGAGAGAAAAAGACCAGCTGCTCGTGGAGCATACTGTGGTCAAGGTGACAGTGGCTAGAGCACTTTGCTCTATGCCGGGCTTGGCCTAGATGGAAGAAGAGACAGCTGAGATCCAAGTGGGGAAGCTCACTGAAGCCATTCAATGGCTTCAAGAAAGAGTAGCCAAGTTATAACTACAAGCAGTGATGAGAACTCCACAATAAGTGCAGGATCAGAGGGAAGAAACTTCCAGTAGTGCAAATGAAAGAATCAAGGTGTTGGCTTCAGAATGAAAGAAACTAAGTAATTGAAGTGTGCATAGCTATGAGCACCTTGTAGAAGACCCAGAACTATGTACATTGGAGGCATAACTCCAGGAGGCAAAGCAACAGGTGTGTACAGTACAAGCGTAGTTGAAGCTGCTTATAGAAGTGGAGAAGATGAAGAGGGCACATGAGCAACACGTAGTTCAACAACATGTCACTGCCATCTAGAGAAGAGTGATGGAGGTGATACAACAACTCCAGTCAGTGCAAGATGAAGCATGCACCCTCTTTGAAGAGATCAAGGGACAAGGATTATAGCTGGAATAGGTGGTTGCAATAGTGGAACAACGCTTGGAAGGGCTTGTCACCGAGCATTTCATCCAAGAGTTCACCGAGCAGGAGGCTCTGGAAAAGAAGCAATTCGAGGCAGCTCAAGGCCTTCGAAGCAGTGTTGCCCAGATCAGAGTGACTCAGGACAAGTCACAGGTGAGTATTGGGGCCCTTTTGGCCCTCGACCAAGTTTTGTGGAAACATTCGTCATGTTTGACCATTTTTGGGACTTCGACAGGCTGGTCGAAGATGGAGTGCCCAAGCGAAGCAGAGATCGTGAGATATCACCCTTTTTGTGGGATTTTTGGGTTTTAAGGGTTTATGTAATGGGTATGGGATGTCATCCCATGGGTTTACCCATGCTTAGGCCCCTTTTTTTATGTATAAATAAATAGCTAGGTGATGTAAGTAAGAGTCAATTTTAAGGCTGATGGCTTAGTGCTAATATTAACTATGTGCAAGAAGATGTGTTAAGGATTGCAGAGCTAAGTGCAAGCGTTTTGTAAGTTCTTGGTGTATACAGACTGTGTAAGTCTTTGTTATTTGATACAACTTGGGGAAGGAGGACCTAGTGAGGTGTGTGCATATCTCCTATCCTATGCGGAGTTGGCGTTCTGGCTTGGTGCATGTAAGAAGATTGGAAGAGACTAATAAGAAGAGAAGAATATTCATGGACATATCCCCAGACTGGGGTGAACCATGTATATCCTGTTTCGATGTGCTTTGTGCTATGTTGTTCATGTTTTTTATGTGTTTATTTTCTTAATACTTATGCATGAAAGATAAGATCCATTGATGTTTAGTGCTTTATACATGAATGAATGATTAGATCTACTCGGATGCTATGT
>JASDQU010103040.1:220041-245093 GCA_032191745.1 Picea mariana
ACAATAAATAATTAATTAATTAATATTATTAATAGTTAATCATTACTTAACTAATACACATTAAGACAGATAATTATTTAATTAACTATACTTAATAAACCCTATGTAACTATTTAACTGGGGTTGTTAGTTAAGTAATGATTAACTATTAATAATATTAATTAATTATTTATTTATTTATTTATTTATTTATTCTTTAATAAATGTCGATTAATTAATTAATTGATTACTTAACACAGTCAATGATTTGGGTAAAGCATTAAAGGGCTTAATAACTTTAATTTAATCATTGTGAAACTTTACGTATGACAGGGGATAAGGTAATAAATGGAGGATAAGATAATGAATGGAGGGATAAGGTGGGTGGCATTAAAGGAGGGTAGGGAGTCAGTGAATGGGGGGAAATATGATTGGGCAAAGGCTTGCGGGAAGGGTATTATGAAAAATTGGGAGGAGAGGACTGTATTTCTGTTGTTGGATATTTTTATGGTTTTGGGGAGTTTGGTTTTGGAGGTTGGGTGAACAGTTGCAGGGGGCACCAGGTTGCTGGGAGTTTTGGGCTCAGGGGCCAGGAATCCTCATGGAATCCTGGAGCTAGGGAGCCGGATAGGCTGCTCCTAGTTGGTTGGGTGGTTAGTCGGTTTTGGGCAAGGTTTGGTCAGAGCATCAGGCAAAGATTGGACAGAGCAGCAGGGAGGACAACCAGATAAGCGGGAATTTAGCATCAGGCAGAGGTATTTTTATTTATGAATTTGTTGGGTTATGTGATGATTATGTAAATTATTAGCATGATGTTCGTAAATTTAAATTTTTGTTGTTTATATGCTGAATGAAAGAAATTACTTATTGTTTATGCGTCGAAGTAATCTTATTTGTTTAAATTTATGAATCTTATTAGACTTAATTAAATTTGGTTCTTACACTTCATGAGTATTCAATTATATCTTAAGTGGGCCTAATGGTTAAGAACATGTGTTTCCTCTTAAGAGGTCACAGGTTCAGATCCAGTGGAGGTAGGGTATGTACACTTTCGTAGACTTTAGCAATCAAAACATTGCACGAAGGAGGTCTCATACATCAATTTGGTGTTTGGCTTGGTCGTGACCATAAAATTAGATTATTATATATTGGCATCCCATTCATTGAATTTATCAACTATATAATTAATATCATTTATAGAATTCAACAATTATGACTTTGTTTTATCAGTGACTAAAGAATCTACGAGATTCAAAGTGATTTGTAGTTGGGAGAGAAGAAGTTATGGGTTTAGCGAAGTACACCACAAACGTTTTCCACTAACCATTCTTGTGACCATAGCCAAGGTCATGATAGGAAATCGAGATCGTGACATTGTCCTTGAAGACAATGTTGCAGTCATATATACCCATAGAGACTACTCGTAAACGATATACATAAAGGTTGAATGGGGGTGGCACATCTATTAACCAAAGTAGTGACCTATCCTCTCAACAATCAATTAGATTAAAGGTCAATTAACTAAAATAAAGTCTCATCAAATTCATAATGGTGCATAACCTTTGTTATTCAATTTTTTCGTAGTCTAAACGTTCTACATTTTGGCCATTCTGACAATATTTTCTAGGGATATTTTCCTAAAATATGGTGATAAATTGTTAGATCTGTAGATTTAAGTGATTATTTATGTGTGATCTGAGTGCCCCATGGGTTTTCCAGGATGTTGAATCCATTTTTGCATTCAGAAATGGATTTTAAACAACTAAAAAATAGTGATTTCGTGCAGATTTATGTAGTCGGATTCTGGCAAAAAAAAAAAACGTAGAACAATTAAACAAAACCTTTGGTTTTTGGTATAAAAAAGGAAACTAGTTACAAGTTCCAAGGTGAATTCAAAATATTAAAAGTATAAAAATGTGGGAAGCTTATACACCCATTTAATATTATAAGTATTTTTATATAGTGACCATGTTTTTTTTTTAACGAGAACGGTTATGAAATATATTAGGAAGACAACAGAAATATGTTGGTACAGTTACAAACAGCCTTCATTAGATCAGGATTAGTGCTTAGTTCGAGAATTTTCCCTCGGATAAATATTTAAGGTAATCTGTCATATCCCTCATTTCCATCTAAAGATAGGACACCTTCACTTAGCAGTGTTGCCTTGTTTGCCTCATTGTCTGCTTCGCCATTTAATTCCCAGAGTATGTGGAATAGTTGGATTGACTGAAAGTTGTACAGAAGGAGTTTGATTTTCTTGAGTATTTTCATGAGTCGCATATGCTAGGAAGAATCTTAGAAGAAAGAGCCTGAATAATGATATGGGAATCCTCGAAGACATTTAGATCTGTAATGTTCTTGGCTAGGGCTTGAGAGAGTCCTTGCAAGAGGGCTAACGTTTCAACTATGTTATTGGTGCCCTCGCCAATTCCCCAAGAATATGAGAGAACCTTTATTTCCTAGGGATCTATTAGCACCCCTCCCCCACCGGTCTCACCTAGGTTTCCTTTAGAAGCTCTGTCAAAGAAGAGGTTATGTTTCTGAAGTGAGTTTCACCATTTTGTGAAGCATGAAGAGTCTAATCTGATCTCCCATTTGTTTGTGGGAGGAACTAGAACTATTGCCACTTTCAGCAGGTTTGGGAGAATGCTTGACATCCATTCTTCTTCGATTGAAGTTAAATTATTGTTGTTTGATGGAAGATGATTAGAGGAAAGGAAATCCCCCATCAGAGCTTTGACTTTTGCTACCACTTGGTCTATGCTAGCTTTTTTCCCCTTGAATATTCGAGCATTTCTCTCTAACCATATTTTCCACAAGATAAATTTTGGCAATGTTACCCAGCATATTTTTAATCACTCTTTCTTGTTAAGGGAGAAAGGACATGCATTCTTCCAATGGATGAGGACTGAGCTTTGCTCCGTTGGAAGGTTATAGGGTTCGTCCAAGGGACTAGCGCGCGACTCCAAACCTTCTGAGAAAATGGGCAGTTCAGCAATAGATGGGCCACCGATTCTTCCTCTAAGATGCAAAAGGGTCAACGTGTGGGACCCTCCCACCCTTTTTTTTTGAGGTTGTCTCCTATGAGAATGGCGTTGTGAGCCAATATCCAGATGAACATATCAATTTTTGGAAGGCATTTCACCCTCCAGATCTCTTTCCACAGAGTTGGATTGGGAGGGACATTCAGAGTTGCGTTCACTTGATTGTATCCTTCGGAGGCCATGTACAGGTTGGATTTAGATCCCCATCCCCTGAGATCTTTCTGACTCGCTGCATTTGGCAATTTTCCCATGAAGAAAATCTCGTAGCAGAGCTTCCTCATTTTGCAGATGGCTTGGGGATTTTGGCAATTTCCAGTCTTTCCAGGTTTCGCTTTCATTTGAGTGCCAGCTTGATATATCCCACAGTATGGATAACTTTTAGGTGTGAAGAAAGTATTTGAGATTAGAGGTGCCTGGCAGGGAGTCTAATGGTGCCTCTCCCAGAATTGATTCCTCCCATATTAAGATAGATTTTTCGTTTCCCGAGATCCAAGTTAGGAGAGGTTTGAAGAATCCAGAGGCTTTTTGACAGACTGTGAAGATAGAAGAGCCTTTTGAAACTTTAGGGGTTGTGTCGAGACATCTTCTCATAGCTCCAGTGAAGTATTTCTTCCATAGTGCATGTTTTCTCCAGGTTATCTTTCCAGTTACTAGATTCCAAAGGAGCTTGGCCTCTAGTGACAAATTTTGGGATCTTAGATCTCTTATCTGAGGGCCTCCTTCTGTGTAAGGCTTTATTGCTTTCCCCCATATAACTAGTGGAAATTTTTTGTCACCCTGTTTTCCTCCTTTCCATAGGAATCTTCTCAGAATTGCCTCAAGATTGGTTATAATTCCAATTGGAGCTAACAGAATGGAGCTTTGAAAAATCAGAATGTTGTTAAGGACAGATTTGATGAGAACAAGCTTTCCTACCAGATTTAGCTAGGTAGCCCCCCAGGCTTGGATTCTAGCTTTGATCTTATCAAGTAACGAAGACCAATGAGAGGAGTTCATCTTGGATTTGAAAATGGGCACTCCTAAATATTTGAATGAATCCCATTGTGTTACCCCTTCCATCTCCATAATACGATCTATTTCGACCATTTCCCTTGTCTTGCAATTCCATCCAAAGATTTGGATTTTCATGTAGTTTATCTGACTCCCAGGAGCTTCCTTATAGAGATCTAGTTTTTGTTTGAATTTACAGGCTATGATGATACTTTCCCCTCCCAAAAGGAGCGTATCATCAGAAAAATGATCATGATTGATATCTTTAAATCCTCTTTCTATTGTTATGCCCATTAATTCTTGTTGAATACGGCATTGTTCTAGTCTGAAACTTAGCGTTGAATCTTGAATGGCATAGAGCAAAGGAGACAGCGGGAAGCCCTGTCCTAGCCCCCTAGAAGCTTAAAAAAATTATGTTGCTCGACCATTGAGTAACGAGGCTATCTATGGAGACCTGATACAGTCCTTAATCCAATGAATGAGAGCAGTGTTGAAGCCAAGATTATATAATACCTGAAATAAAAAACCATGCCTTACTCTGTCAAAAGCATTTGCAAGATCTGACTTCACAACCATACCTTTTTTTCCCCGCTGCATGCTTGAATGAATTACTTCTTGGACCAGAATTATGTTGTCAGTGATATGCCTTCCTTTGATGAAGCCACCTTGGTTCTCTGGGATGATTGTTGGCAGAATATCTTTGTGACGGTTGGTGATCACTTTTGTTATAATTTTGTAACCAATGTTAGACAAGGAGATTGGGCAGAATCTATCAAAGGATAAGGCTCCTTTTTATTTTGGTATTAAGGCTAAGAATGCAGAGTTGGTGCTCCCACCAATCTTGTGGCAATTTTGTGAATTTAAGACCAGCTTATGCATGTCATGTTTTATGATTGACCAACAGACTTGGAGGAATTTGGATGTAAATTCATCAGGACTAGGAGCTTTATCGGAGTCCATGTTGTCCAAAGCCAATTTAATTTCCTTTAACATGACTGGTTCTATGAGTTGTTTATTGGATCTTGGTTGGACGACCGAAGGAATCGGGTTGAGGACTTGTTGGTGGATTCCGCTGGTAGAGTCCTCAGTATAAATACCTTTAAAGTGGAGGTGGGCAGCTTGCTTGATACTTTCAAAATCATTTACAATTTGATTATGGCTGTGGATTTATTTTACAGAATTGAATTGTTTTTTGGCTTATGCTTTCTTATGAAAAAAATTTGTGTTCTTATCCCCAGCTTTTAACCAAAGGCTACGGGATTTTTTTCACCAATAATATTCTTCCTCTCTGCAGGCTGTATGGATCTTTATATGCAAGGTTGATTCTTTCTCCAGGCTGTTTGGGTTTAGATTTCCTTCTTCCATAGATATTTGATGACTTTCCAGCTGTTGTTGGGCTTCCACTCTTTGGGCTGCAGGAGATTTTAAGGATTTAGCCCAGTCTTTGAGAGCTCGCTTCATTCTTCGGATTTTTTCTTCCCACACAAAGAAGGGAGAACCTGTGACAGGAATCTGCCATACTCGATTGACCAAATCATGGAAATCCTCATGCTGGATCCAGGAGGGGCTGAAGCGAAAAGGGATAGTACCTAGAGAAGAATCTTGGTAAATTATAGAAGGATTGGCTTATGATTGGAGGTGTTGAAGGGGATAATTTTGGAGGCCGCGTTGAGGTCTAAAAGGAGAAAGGAGCTCTAGAACAAGAATCTATCTAGCCTTGCTTCTATGTGCCCCGGGTCGGTTCTTTTATTGGACCAAGTGTATTTTCCTCTCAAGAGTTTTATATCTTCCATATCCCAATCAATAATGATTTCTTAGCCCATTATCAAAAGGGGTATCTTACATTATGGAGGTCTCCTGCAATAATAATGTTCTCCAATTGATGGATGCTAAGGAACTCTTTCAAAGATTTCCAACAGTTTTTTTTTCAGAGGGAAGAACAAGAACATAAATATTAAATAAACATATGTGAAAACTTGACTCCTTATGAATAATCTTGGTGAGGATCCATTAGGTACAGTACTCATTATTCATAAGACTAAAGGTGGAGGAGTTCCACAATGAGTCAATTCTTCTGGAGGATCCTCTTGCTGATCCAGGTTTGAAATATGGAAGTTCCTTCAATATTGTTCCTAAAATGAATCTCCTCGATGATACCTTTCCAACGGGCTATCATACACCTAAAACGGAGATCGTATGCAAAAGTTACGACCCCGGGAAGTTGATGTACTAACTTACCCAAACGGGGCCCACATGACTTTTGGCGCTTCATCTCCTAGGGTTAGGTTTTTGGATGTCTATGGTTTTTGGCATTCCTTCTTATTGTAAAAATTCCTTCAGAGCCTCATTGTAATCATCTTCTTGCGAATGAGCACAACCATCACATCTCTTCTCAGAGATAAGCCGCCACCATTCCAGCAAGCTTGTTTCCACTGCATTTTACAATTTCAGCTTATTTCATTATTGAATAGAAAACCCGTTTTACTGTATCTTTGTTATTTTGTGTTAAGCACCTGTTAATAATCTGTATTCATTTCATTCTGATCATAAAATCTGGATCAGTGGTATCAGAGTGATATGCTCCTTGTCATCTTAATGCATGTCCCCAACGAGGTCGAAGTACAAAGAGTTGGGTCTTGAGCTTGTTTCTCTTGAGGAAAAAATCTCTCACACACCCAAGCGACCTCTCATGGAATGAGAAAATAAATATGATGGGATAGGAGATCCTTTCAAACTATTTATTGAGAAATCCCTCATGAAACAGAGGAACGAGATGATGGATAGCTTCGCGCAAATCCTTCGGTGGCTACCAACAGGTGACACATCTTCTTCGAGTGAAGGCATCGCCCCCTTCAAGGTACAAATAAACTTCGATATTCCTATATTTGAAGGTCAGATAGACACAGATGTTGTAGACAAGTGGTTGAATTTGCTATAAGGGTATTTTTCTGTCCATAACTTTTTGAATAGAGAAAAGATTACTTTTGTGCTCCTCAAAGTCGTTCTCCATGTCAAAGATTGGTGGGAAACTTTCTATGAGCAAAAGGAAATAGAGGAACCCTCATTATTTACAGTCACAGCCACCTGGGAATCCTTCAGAGATGCTATTAAGGAACAATACTACCATGTTGGAAGTTATGACGACTTGTATACCAAATGGACCACACTGTGACAAGAAAGAGACCAAGCAGTGCCAGATTTCAGAAATATCTTCCATACCTTGCGCACCAAGCTGGGTATCAAAGATTCAGAGTGACATCTGGTGCTCAAGTAATGTGGTGCTCTGCATAGATACATCCAGACCGAAATGGAATTTCTGGACATCTCATATTTGGGCATGGCCTACTGATATGTCGTCAAAATCGAGCAGAAGCTCAAACAAAAGACGCGGCAATTTGCGCCTGGGAACCCCTCACAACAAAAGCTAGGAAAGGGTGGCCCCAAACCACGAAAAAAAGGACAAAGAAAAGATAGACAATTTCAGGACAACTATTCCAAACCGCAAGCAAAGAAGGACACCAGAAAGACAAAGAAAGATACCAGGAAGTGGTGTGACCTCCATAAGATCCCTTGGCATAACATTGTTGATTGTTGCTCAAAGCAGTCATTGGTGGCGGAAGTGAAAGCCTATGAATCAGATGTGTATTCCGACTCTGAGCCAGAACTAGAAATGGGAATATGGATCATTGACGTGAAACCCATTGCCACTGTTGCTACCACCAAGCTCCAACCTGGTGAACCAAATGAGCCAGAAGAAAGAGAGAACCTCTTCCATTTACAGATGTGGGTAAAAGGCACCCTGCTACACTTCATTGTTGATAGTGGTAGCCAGAAGAACCTCATCTCAGCAGAGATCATCAGGCGGCTAGCACTGCCGACAACGCCGCACCCACAACCCTACTCCATTGGATGGCTCCACCAAGGAAGAGATCTCTGAGTCAACCAACAGTGTCGACTATCGTACGGCATCAAGCCCTTAAAAGACGAGGTATTGTGTGATGTTTATCCTCTCGAATTTTTTGATGTTATTTTAGGCAAACCTTATTTATGGAAATGTCATGTTGTATATGAGTCTAGGCCTCGTAGTGTTATTATTAATTTCAATAGGAAATTGTACACGATACCTGAGGCAATCCCACCTAGTGTTATTTCCTTGATCTCTGCTAAGAAATGAAGGAAGGTCATCTCTCAGATGGGGAATTTTGTCTTCTTCGTGATTATCTCTCAGAATAAGTGAAAGATCACAGCCACATCCAGATCTTTGCGGTCGACCTCTCCACATAGCAGAAGCAATAGATAAGGTCGTGGAATAATATTTGAATATCTTCTCCTCACCTACCAGGGTACCTATGCATTTCCAGGTCAAGCACCCCATCGATCTGACCCCCGGTGCACCGCTTCCCAATGGGCCAGGCTATCGCCACTCTCTGATGGAGAATGAGGAGATCAAGCGACAAATCCAAGAACTGCTCCAGAAGGGGCACATTCATCCCAGATCATCACCTTGTGGGAGCCCAATCATGCTGGTACAGAAGAAAGATGGAACCTATCGACTATGCATTGATTACCGAGCTCTGAATAAAAACACAGTCAGAAATCGGTACCCGATTCCCCAAATTGACGACCTCCTTGATCAACTCACAGGGGCCAAATACTTCAGTAAGATTGATCTGAAGTCTAGCTACCACCAGGTCCCGTTAGAACAGACAGATGTATGGAAGATCGTCTTCAAGTCAAAGGAAGGCCTTTTTGAATGGTTTTTCATGCCCTTTGGTTTGACAAATGATCTGGCCACTTTCATAAGGATGATGGACGATGTTGGCCCTTGACCAAGTCTTGAGGATTCTTGGTCATGCTTGACCAATTTTGGGACTTCGACAGACTGTCGAAGGTGGAGCACAAGATGAAGCAGATATCGCAGGATATCATCCCCTTTTAGGGCCCTTTTTGGGAATTGGGATTATGTAATGGGTATGGGATGTCGGCCCATGGGTTTACCCATGTTTAGGCCTATTTTGTAAAGTATAAATAGAAGCTAGGCGATGTAAGGAGTTGCAAGTGTGCTAGGTGCTAATGTAATGAGCTAAGTGAAAGTGATTGTAAGAAGGCTTTGTGCTTACTGTGTGCTAAGAACTTGCAGAGCTAAGTGCAAGTGATTATAAGAAGGCTTTGTGCTTAGACCTAGCTCGGGGAAGGAGGATCTGGCAAGGTGCACGAAGATCTCTTGTCCTATGCGGAGTAGGGTTTTTGGATGCTCTGTGCATGTAACTGATTGAAGAATCTAATAAAGAAGATGAAGAGTAGGTGGACGTAGCCCCAGGGTGGGATTGAACCACGTACATGTTGTGTTGCTCTGCTTTGTGCGATGTCTTGATATGTTATATGTTAACTTGCTTAGTGCTTTGATGAATGATAGGTAGATCTGTTATTACTTTTTTCTTAATGGTAAGAGTAAATGTTGGATCTGACCTGTGTGGATGTGCTTAGTGTTTAAATCTGCTAGATCTGAAATGTTTTGTAATGCTAAGTGTTGATAGATGCTAGATCTCGTTGAATACTGCGATGTTCTGTAATTAGGGTTTAACTACGTTGTAACTAAGGCTAGATATTGATGAATGTTAATTGTTAAGTGTTTGAATCATGGGTTTGTGTCCCAGCTAAGGTTGCAGACATCTGAGTCCTGCAACCACCCCTGCCTCTACCTTGTGTGACACTTCGTCTGCTTCGCAAGTGTTGCCGAAAGGGCTAGCAGTTAGGGTTTTGTTGGTCTTCCCCTGTGCCAACAAATGGTTCCGTTGTCGGGACCTAAAACTTTTATTGTTGGGAACTAAGGAAGAAGAAACTTTGTGTGAATATCTGACCTGAAATTGTGAAAGCTCTCTGCATAGATTTGTCGCTCTAGTGTGCATTATTCTACTCTATCTGTGAAGCTCTGTGCTAAGAAAAGAATTATGATCTGAAGAAAAGAGGTAAGATCTGGGAGCTTTGTGTCCTGACAAAGGTGGAAGTGAGACTAAAGAGGTGTGACCTGTAAGCTTTGTGCTCTGTAGAAGTAAGATAAGTGGAAATTTTTGTTTCTAAAGTATGAATCTAGGTATGTTTGATAAGATTTGTCCTAGCTTGAAAACTAGGGCACTAATAGAAGAAAGAAGATTTGATATGAGTATATCTTATAAGAATAGTGAAAGATATGTTATACCTATGCATAGAGAGAATGTTTGGACTAACAAATGGATGCAAGAACCTAGAAAGAATTTGTTGCAGGTTAGCTACCATGATCCTAACGCACAGCACAAGAAAGACTGAGGATCATTTATGACAAAGAGAATATTAAATCTTTGTTACAGTTGCAGAAAACCAAGACATCTTGCTAAGGAATGCCCTGGAAGAAGACCTAGTTACCTCTGTTGCAAAGCTATCGACCATGAAGTTTTGGATTGCCCTAAAATAATTTCTAAGGTTGAAAGGATGAATATGAGACAAGAAGACCATGAGAAAGATCAAGCAACTGAGACTATGGTAGAACCCCATAAAGAATTAGAAAAAGTATTTCTACAGATGAAAGAAACCATGAATGACCACCGACATATCATCTTATCAGAGATCTTCAAAGGAAAATAATGCATTGAAGAAAGAATAGGAGACTTTGACGTTGACTGTGTTCTGGATGAGGAAACACAGGTGAATATCATGACAAAAAGAACTTGGGAAATCCTGCTATGATTCCTTCATTGAGAGGAATAGGATTATTCAGAGGAAAGATGATAACTCTATGTGGAAGACTTACCCAAATATCTATGAGTAACAATAGAACTTCAATAGAGGAAGAATTTGAATTTGTTAAATTTATTGAGAACCGCACTCCATTTGCCATGTTACTAGGAAAATCTTGGATTGAAAGAGATCAGGCCAGAAGGAAAGAAGAAGAAGTCTTAGAACAAAAGAAGAAAGAGTTAAAAGATTTCATGACTAGGAGGATCGCACACTTGATTGAAGAACAGGAGAACTGAGAAAAGTTGTTTAAAACTGGAAACTTGGATGTCGAAGTGGGAAGAACACTAGAATACCCACAGAAGACTGAAGTACCTATTCCAGATACAGATGAAGTATTACCCCTTGTTCCTAGGAAAGAATCTCACCAGCACGAAGTTACTATACCAAAGGAAGATAAGAATCAGAATGGAAAAAGGAATACCGAGACGAAGCTCATTTGAAAGAAGGCTAGAAAACTAAGTAAGAAGAGAGCTAAGATCGAAAAATTACAAAAGGTTCCAGAGGGAACTTCGCAGAAGGAAAAATTGCTAAATTGGAACTTTTTCGGGATATCAGAACTGTGTCACATGGCACTTCACCATGGTGAAGCAATATAGTCGTTGGGAACAGTATAACCGTTCGACTGATGACCCGAATGGGTAGAAAGGAATTTATGATCAGAAAGTTCGCCACTAGACCGTTAGGACCAGGCCATAACGGACAGAACTGAGTTAATGAAGGCTTCTCAACCGTTGCAAGAGATCCATTGTCGAATTATATATTTATCCCATCACTCCACGCAATGAGAACACTTTTTCCAACCATGACTATCTGAGCTCACAAAATAGTTGATTTTGTATAGTGATCATTACGTTATTTCCATCTATCTTGTTGCGTTGAGCAGTTACTCTTTGAACTTGAGATATTCAACCATGAGCATGTATGTACGAAGAACTTAGTGCACTCGAAGACTCTGCGAAGGAAGTACTCATCGATCTCATTACTGAGAGAACAATGTCTGAAAGAATGATGTCTGAGGGTGTACAAACATCATCGACGAGAGGAGTGCAAGCCTCTTTGTCGACTGCTCATGGAGTCGGACCATCTCGACCATTAGTAGAAAAGTGAACCAAACACAGAGACGACCTAGAAAATGCGAAGCTGATCTCGACCATATTACCCGACTACATCCCACCTCTGGTCGGCGTGGTGAATTGAGACAGTGTACCAAGAGACTTCGAGTACACCATGGTTACTGCGTACCTCCCGAAGGGGATACACGCATTTCAAACACAGCAGGACAAGATCGCAGCGTTGAAGTTCATTGACTTCAACCTTGGAGATCGCAAGAACTATAGTATGCTCGCCCCGTATAAATGGCTGACTAGGACGAAGGGGAAGAACTCGAAGATAATCCCCAAGCCTTGGACGATGAACCTCGCGCAGTCCACCCTGTTAAATGTAATGAAGATCCCACACTTCGGAAGGCACCAGGAAGTGAACGCCTGTGTCAAGCTATTACTTTCATGTTACCATGGTGGTTACTTATGGTTAGATCACCGTATCACAGTCGACCCAACGTTGATCCACAGGTTCACAGGATTAAGTATGCAAGGACCCAACCCACAGGAGTTCTATCCAGGAAAAGACACAGATCGCGCGCTAGCACAGAATATAAAGGACACATATGGCGATGTTGAAAAGGGGACACGAGGTTACAAGGTAGCCTCCATCTAGAATGGCGCAGTGCGCCTAGCCTACCAGTTAGTAGCCGGAAAGTTAGTAAGGAAGAACAGACCTACACAGGTCAAAGGCTTTGTTTTTTACCTTGCAGGGAAGTGCGTAGAAGGTCTACAGATGAACTGGGCGAAGGACCTAGTTAATCAGCTGGAAATAGACTATCGCGAAGTGCAGGATTAGGGCTACGAGTTTCATTTTAGCTGGCTCCTGATTCTCATCGCCTTTGTTGCATGGGAGATGTCGGAAGGTGTGACCTTCCCGGATATTGAACCACTCGAGCCACTTGCTGGGAAGTTCACTACCCTTTGGTACTCGAGTGATATGAACAAACACTAGCAGTCGAACGTTGTTTTTCACACCTATTACCTTAAGCTGAAGAGAGCCATCAAAGTTGAACCTCACATGACTCTGAACACCCTACAAAGATTCTGACCCCTGATGAAGTTCTGCGCAGATCAACACTTGATATACCTTACAGTGTGAGCCGATGAACATAAGGAGTAGCTTCATTTGTACTATAAACTCATGGAAGAGGACCTTGAAGAGATCACTAAGGACTGGTCCACAGACCTCCTTTTTCCCGCAGACCCTGCAGAGATGGAAAACCCTGATAGCTCAGAGACCATGCATAAAGAACATGATTCACATGGGCCCATTAGAATGAAGAAGACCGAAGAGGTCCAAGATTTAAGCAGTGCCTCAGGAAAGACTTCTTCAGTATCACCTGACCGAGGGGGTTATGACGAAGTAGAAGAACTAAATGGAAAAGGGGATGAATAGAAGCTAGGCGAAGTAACACCACCCAGAGATGAGGTTGATCCCCTGAAGAAGAGGAATGTTTCTCCCATGAAACATTCTTCCTGAAATAAATCCAGAGCCACCGTCACCAAGATGAAGACCATGCTCACTACTGATGATTTTGACTTCATCATAGCAGCCTTGAGCGATGCCTCGCTGGAAATTGTGGATAAATAGGAAGCCAAGAATGAGGAAATGTACGACAGAATTGAGGTCAAACTTCGAGGGGTATAGTAGGACCTCCAGTCCATTCACACAGTGTTCATTGTGCCCCTTCCATCAGGAGAACCAGAGTTGGGAGATGAGCCATCCCAACTCCACCGATTAGCTAATGTGATCGAAGCTCGCCTTCATAGTGCTCAAGAAGAAATAGAACAAGCCACCCAGGCCTTGAATCAAGTTCAAGGCGTAATTGTAGAACAAGGCAGAGTTTCAGAACAGGAGAAGGTTTCTCTCCAGAAAAAGTTTGAAGAAGAGAAAGCACAGATGCAACAAGAAAAAGAGAAGTTGCTCGCAGAGCAACTCGAAGTAAAAGAATCAGTCAACAAATCCCTCCGCTCTGTGACATGCTTAGAGACATAAGTAGAATACTGAGTCACGCATCAAGTAGAACAACTCACAGAAGATATCCAGCAGCTACAGCAATGAATAGCAGAATTAGAGCTCCGCACAGTGTCCATCACCCCGCAGGATGCGAGGGATCAAAGAGAAGAAATTGCTCGAAGTGCAGTTGAGAGAATAAAGGCCCTTGCCATGGAATGTAAGCAACTCATTGATCACAGTGCCCAGACCTATGAACGACTCACTGAGAATCCAGAACTAAAGACACTGGAGTCAGAGTGCACTATCCAGCAGCAGGTCCACACTATTCAGGGAAGATTTATGGAAGTAACTCAGAGGCTCCAACCGATACAGGATGAATCTTACCAATTGTTCATAGAGATCGAAGGTCGAGGAGCGGAACTGGAGAAATTTGTCACTACAGCTTGTTAACGATCAAAATGCACTGGCATTTTTGCAAGAATGATGCCTAATATTGTATGGAACATTTGACTAGCTTCCCAAGATCCAAATGCAGATTTGAAAGCACCATTGGAAATCTTAGGATTTGTAGATGTCGATCGACTATTCGAGCATGCAAAACGGACTCTCCATGACTGAGAAATTTGATTTTTTCCAAGGAAATTTATTTCTATAAAACCTTCCTTTTCAGTGGTTTAGGCGAACAGGACAACTGTTCATTAACCACCGAAAGTAGTACTTTCGGTAGTTAATCCACCCATAAGTCTTCTATGTTAACCACTGAAAGCCTGTAATGACCAGAATACTTGAAATTTCGCCCAGATCAGAAATTTTTGAATCAGAATGAGATGAAACCTCTTGGAATAGACAGGTGGTGAATTATCAAGTCAGATCCAATGGTTACTTTGATGGATAAGGCAAAGAAGAGGTGTTTTAATCAAGTTTGGTACATTTTTCAAAGGCAAAAATATAGGGATTTTGGCACACCTCAGCAAATTCGAATTTTACCTCTTGGAAGAGTCATCAGTCAACCTTGGGAGGCTATCCTACACTACACCAACAATCAACAAGAGAGAAATCTGGGATTGACCTCATTTTGGGGAATCATCCCACTTCCTTTGCAACCGAATTTTGAGTTACTATTTTTAGTATATTTGATCCCTGTTTTCAGGATCTCAGAACTACTTTGTAAAGCTATAAAGCTTAGGATAGAAGATGAACTAAGGGTTCGACTTTGGAGACTTTTTCATATTATGTAACTCAAAACTTATCATTATCATATGAAGTAATACAAGCTTCTTTTTCCATAACTTGTTCAAATTTCATCTCCTTGTCTATTCTGTACTTGCACTTGGATATTATATTCATGTTGTTATGCTTGTCTAATGCCAGATAACTTTCATCTTATCACTGCATTCATAAGTTTAACTCTGCAAGTATTCTTGTGATTATTGTAATTGGCCATTCATATATGTTTATATGTGACTTTTCTTATATAATAGTTATTTCTTCATCCATCCCTTTATTTGTAAACTCTCTGAACATTTGTGGTTGAAAGCCTTGTCCATCTTGATGTGTTTATGCATGATTTGAGTGAAGAAGTGATTCAGTCCTCCGACTTGATCCAAACCCACACTTTTTATTAAGAAAATAGTTACCAAAAGATTAAGTTACCAGGCATCTCTGACTTACAGCCTAGGAGAGTTTCCTGGAGTGATAACACAGCTGAAAAACACCTAGAGGGACTTGTCAATGAAGCAGTCATACAGGAGTTCGTTGAACAGGAGGCCATGGCACAGAAACAAGTCAAAGCAGCTTGAGCCAAGCTCGAGGCTTTTGAAGAAGAGCTAATCATATCAGAGTGACTCGGGACGAGTCATAGGTGAGTGTTGGGGGCCTGTTGGCCCTTGACCAAGTCTTGAGGATTCTTGGTCATGCTTGACCAATTTTGGGACTTTGACAGGCTGTCGAAGGCGGAGCACAAGATGAAGCAGAGATTGTGGAATCTCATCCCCTTTTAGGGCCCTTTTTGGGATTTGGGATTATGTAACGGGTATGGTATGTCAGCCCATGGGTTTACCCATGTTTAGGCCTATTTTGTAAAGTATAAATAGAATCTAGGTGATGTAAGGAGTTGCAAGTGTGCTAGGTGCTAATGTAATGAGCTAAGTGCAAGTGATTGTAAGAAGACTTTGTGCTTACTGTGTGCTAAGAACTTACAGAGCTAAGTGCAAGTGATTGTAAGAAGGCTTTGTACTTAGACCTAGCTCGGGGAAGGAGGATCTGGCGAGGTGCGCACAGATCTCCTATCCTATGCGGAGTAGGGTTTTTGGATTCTCTGTGCATGTAACTGATTGAAGAAGCTAATAAAGAAGAAGAAGAGTTGGTGGGCATAGCCCCAGGGTGGGGTTGAACCACGTACATGTTGTGTTTCTCTGCTTTGTGCGATGTCTTGATGTGTTATATGTTAACTTGCTTAGTGCTTTGATGAATGATAGGTAGATATGTTATTGCTTTGTGCTTAATGGTAAGAGTAAATGTTGGATTTGACCTATGTGGATGTGCTTAGTGTTTAAATCTACTAGATATGACATGTTTTGTAATGCTAAGTGTTGATAGATGTTAGATCTGGTTGAATATTGTGATGTTCTGTAATTAGGATTTAACTGTGCTGTAACTAAGGCTAGATATTGATGAATGTTAACTGTTGAGTGCTATGTTAAGTGCTCGAATCATAGATATGTATCCCATCTAATTTTGCATACATATGAGTCCTGCAACCACCCCTGCCTCTACCTTGGGTGAGACTTCATCTGCTTCGCAGGTGTTTCCGAAAGGGTCGATATTTAGGGTTTTGTTGGTGCGTTGTTGTAGTGTTGAACCCTGGGTTTGCCCCTATGCCAACAGATGATATCCTGTGACCATTCACCAATAATTTTGTAGCGGTGTATATGGATGAGATTCTCATTTATAGCAAGACTTGGGCCAAACACTTGCATCATATTCAGCAGGTTCTGCACACCCTGCGGCAGCACAAGATATATGCCAACTTGGAAAAATGCTCCTTTTGCATGGATAGGGTCCATTACCTGGGCTACATCATTGATCAGCATGGTGTACATGTGGATCCATCCAAGATCCAAGTCATCCATGACTGGCCAACCCCAACCACACTCACTGAGCTTCGGAGCTTCTTGGACCTTGCCAATTTCTACCGCAAGTTCATGTTGGGATTCTCCCATATTGCATGGGCCCTCAGTCAAATAACTAGGGGTGGTGGTAAGGAAAACTTTGCATGGGGTCGGTCCCAACAACAAGCGTTCAATGATTTGAAGAAGCACTTGTGCTCAGCCCCAGTATTTTCACTACCAGAACTGTAGCAGCCCTTTGAGATCGAGACAGATGCTTCAGACTATGTTGTGGGCGTCGTTCTCACTCAGCAAAGCCACCCCTTGGCCTGTCATAGTGAGACATTATCTGATGTTGTCCGTAAGTACCCTACTTACGACAAAGAAATGTACTTCATTATGCAAGCCTGCCGCCAGTGGAGACATTACATTATTGAAGGAGACAGACATCCACACTGATCATAAGCCATTGCAGTTCATGCAGACAAAGGAAAATTGTAGAATGACCGCCATAAAAAGTGTTCCACATACTTGCAGCAATTCCACCTCAACATCAAGTATAAAATAGGAAGCACCAATTGCGTCGTTGATTGCCTTAGCAGACCACCAGTCGCGACACTCACCAGAGTGCTAGACTCTTGCGGCCATGAGACCTCTAGATGGACCCAACTCTATGAGACAGACTCGAACTTCACCACCACCTACCAAATGTTGGGTGCAAACGTAGTTGTCGATAATTTCCATCTTCAGGATGGGTTTTTGTGTCGTCTGGGCCATATCTATGTTCCATCAAGTGAGCAAGTGAAGATGATCTGGGAATCCCACTATAATCGGGTGGCAGGACACTTCGACATCGAAAAGATAGTGGTGATTCTACAGAAACATTTCTACTGGTCGAAACTTTGATAGGAGGTCGACAAGTATATCAGGTCCTGCACTACCTGCGCTATTTCCAAACCGACCACTAAGAAACAGGGCATGTACACCCTTCTTCCTACTCCTGACAGGCCATGGGAATCCATCTCAATGGACTACATGTTGGGCCTCTCGTCCACCAAGTGGGGAAATGACTGTGTTTTGTGGTTTTTGATCGCTTTTCTAAGATGGTGATTATGGTTGCCTACAAGAAGAGCATCACACCAGAGGCCACTGCCAAGCTCTTCTTTGAACGAGTCTGGGTTCATTTTGGACTCCCACAAAACATTGTCTCAGATCAGGACAGTCGATTTCTCAGCACATTTTGGTTGAGCCTCTGGTCATTGTTGGACACCAAGCTCACCAAATCCACAGCCTTCCACCCCCAGACAGATGGCCAAACTGATGTCGTAAATCGAATGATTGTGCATATCCTTTGCATGTATAATTCAAAGCACCCTCACACATGGGATGAGAGCCTTCCCTATATCTAGCATAGCTATAACCGAACCATTCATAGCTCAACCGGCCACAGCCCCTTTCAGGTGGGGTTGGGATTCCAACCATTGGGTCCCATAGATGTTCCACTTCCCCTTGCGGTCACCTCGAACGACTCCTCTCCTACTCCAACTGAAGCTGACAAAGCCACCTGATTCATTGAGCGGATCCAGCACATCCGCCAACACGTTCAGGATATCCTACAGAAGTCCAATGACAAGTACAAACAATGCCATGATCAACATCGGGTGCCACATAAGTTTCAGGTGAGCGACAAATTTTGGTTGCACTTGTAGAAAGAACGCCTTACAGGACCCCATCGGAAGCTTTGCCCACTCTGTTATGGGTCGTACACCATCACCAAGGCCGTGGGGGATAATGATTTTGAGATCAACATTCCTCCTTTCCTTGGCCTGCACCCAATTTTCAACATGGATCTCCTTCTCCCCTATTTCCCACCATTATTGGACACCTCAGAGGTAGCAGAACAGCTAACACCAACAGACCTCAACCCCGACTGCATACAACAGGCATCCAATGATCAGATTGTGGACACACAGATCAAGGGCACTCGACAACAAAGGATACAACTTTATCGAGTCATCAAAGCAAGGTAACTCCTGCACCAAGGCAAGTGGCTCACCAAGGGACAAATTTAGAAGAAATTTCCTCATCTGATGGGGGGCCTCAACGCAATGGAGACCATTGCTTCCTAAGGAGCGAGGATTGATCTAGGCTCAAAATATGGAATTTCCTTCAATATTGTGCCTAAAATGAATCTCCTCAACGATACCTTTCCAACAGGCTATCATACGCCTAAAACGGAGATCATATGCAAAAGTTACGACCCCGGGAAGTTGATGTACTAACTTACCCAAACGGGGCCCACATGACTTTTGGCGCTTCATCTCCTAGGGTTAGGTTTTTGGATGTCTAGGGTTTTGGGAATTCCTGCTTATTGTAAAAAGGCCTTCAGAGCCTCATTGTAATCATCTTCTTGCGAATGAGCACAGTCGTCACATCTCTGCTCAGAGATAAGCCGCCACCATTCTAGCAAGCTTGTTTCCGCTGCATTTTATAGTTTCAGCTTATTTCATTATTGAATAGAAAACCAATGTTACTATATCTCTGTTACTTTTTTTAAGAACCTGTTAATAATCTGTATTCATTTCATTCTGCTCATAAAATCCAGATCACTTGCATTGACCACTACTCGTGCTCCTTTGTTCCAAAATGTTGCGCTGGTTTGGAGAAATTTTGCTTCCTCCATTTTAGTCTCCTGGACAAGTAGAATGTCTGGGTTTGAGATTTGAAGTAAGTCTTTCATAGATTATTTTTTGTTTTGGCTTCCTAACCCCCTACAATTCCAGGAGACTATCTTCATTACTTGTTTTTTGGATTGGAAGGCGTCCTTTGAGAGGGTTTCCCTTGATTCCTTTTGCTTCTAGAGTTTAGTATTGTTTCCAGAATTTTTTGAGTTCCTTGGAGTTTATCTTTGTATGTCTCCCTTTCTCGTCTTTCTTTTGTTGTTTTCCTTCCTCTGGTGGCTGGTTTTGGGGAATTCTGAGTTAGACATGTATCTGTGTTACCCTCATCTTCTTCTGATGTCTCTCTCTCTCTGTCCCTGAAAGCTGGGTTTCCGAGATTTCTCTTGGTTCTAACTGTGGAGGTGGTTCCTTATTAGCTTGGGTTGTCGTTTCTGAGTTATTTTTCTTTTATGCTTTATTTTCAGTTGTAGGTGATTCATTCTTTTTTCCTCCGAGCACCTCAAAGCTATTAACCATATCATTTTGACCTCTATGGTTTTCCCTTTCCTTTTTGGATTTAGCGTTGGGGTTTGCCTTGGATCTTTGCGCTTGCTACCATCCTTCTCCTAAGTCTTTCTCTTGCTGTGCTACGTGGGTTTTTGGGCAATGCTTTTGGAAATGCCCATATTCATGGCAGCTTCGGCACTTAAATGGTAGTTGCTCGTAGTCCAGTTTTTGATAATGTTGCCAATCCCTAACGGTTAACTTGATTGCTTCAGGTAGTCCAGCTTCCAGATCTACTTCTACGCAGATCCTAGCACAAGAGTACTTCCCTTTTGGATCAGCTTTATCAATAAATGTACCAATCCTGTTACCTATGGTTTGCAGGGAGGAGATGTTCCAACAATGAATCGGCAGGTTGGATAGGCGAACCCAAACCGGCACCGCCTTTGGAACATCCACTTCAGGATCGAAGTCAGGAGTCCAACGGTTTAAGTAGAGCCCTTGTGGTCCCATGAAGTAAGGCCCACTCCTAAAAATCAAGTCTCGATCCTCTTTAGAGATGAATTAAAACAAGAAGAACCCTCTTCCGACTACGTAGCTGGTGACATTGTTTGAGATCAGTGGTCTCCAATTTTTTTGGATCCAGTTTTCAGTTGTTCGGGGAGAGGGCCAAAGCCCTGTGAATTGTCCTACTAAATCTTGGTCTGCTAGTGAGACGGCCACACTCATGGGTTGATCCGGAGGCAGAGCAATAACTGGAACCTCTTCTAGCTTTCTGACGAATTTCGGGATAGCTTTGGCTACTTTCTTCTTCCCTTGAGCAATTATTAGTCTTTTGAAGGTTGCTCCATCGGTGGAGGAAGGAGGGGGGGGCAGCGGCTCACCGCCTCCAGAAGATCTCATCTCAATCCAAGCAGGGTTTTGAACCCCAGAGAATGGGGGCTAGATCAAGAAAGGAACGAGGTTCCCTTTGGGCACCAGATCGAATCACAAGAAGGCCTTGATCATGAGGCACAACGCAGATTTGGTATCATAGTAGGGGGCTGGATCAGGATTCTCACCTCAGATCTGGAGCTTCCCCAAGGGCGCTAGGCCTCAGCCCTCAGATCTGCGCCTGATCGGTGTGCTCCTCTGCCAACAACCAAAACCAATTTATATAGTGACCATGTTAATATCCACTATGAAATTGGTTAAAAATCTTTGTAATGAAATTTTATTATTGAAAATAAAAATCTCCTTTATGAAAATAATAAAAAAATATTTTATTGCAAAATAAAATTAAGATAATAAAAAAACCTTTATTGCAAAATAAAATTAAAATAATAAAAAAACATTTAATATAAAATTTTATTTTTAATTATATTGGTTCCCAAGGAGAAAATGTCATCAAAGCTAGAGAGATTTGAACTGGAAAATACAAACATTTTTCCTCTTAACCATCATGTCTACACTTCCTTTACATCAAAATAATATTAAGATAAAATAATAAAAAAAAACATTTATTGCAAAATAATATTAGGATAATTAAAAAAAAGTTATTACAAAACAATATTAAGATAAAGTGGAAACATGGGAATTTGCATTGTAATTCCAGGAATTAAAGAATAATTAATAAAATATAATTATCAAAACCAAAAATTAAAAATATTAAAAAGAAATTATCAAAAAAAAATGGTTTGAAACACCATAATCAAAGGTTTGTTATACAAATAAAGAAGTTGAAGAATAAAAAGAAGTGATAATTTACCAATGACCAACTTAGTGATTGACATAGAAACAATGATCAACCTAGTTGACATATACAACTTATCAAATGTAAAAATTTGGAATTTGGAGAAAGGAACCAAAATAAGAATCTAATCAAGACCAAAAATTAGAAAGATGATTATATTGTTCAATATTAACAACCAATAAATCACTAGAAGTATCAATAGATGAAAGTTCCAAAAATAAAACAAGATACAAGGATGTCTTATTGTCATCCTAATTATAATAGTCATCATATTATTCAACGAACTAACCAACGATGAAATCAATATGAAAAACTAAGCATCAAATCACATCACATGTCATTGCCACACAGTTCCATAGAAAAGTGAACTAGGGTGGTCTAACCCTTTCATTGTTTGAGAATTTTTCTTAGTGCTTCATCACTCATATCATCTTGTGTCTTCAACCCTAGATAATTTTGCTTAGTACTTCATCACTCATATCATCTTGTGTCTTCAACTCTAACAATTTCAAGAATGGTGAATCGTGAAAAGGCATTGTAGACCAAAATGAAGATGTATGTTTTTTCTATAAAATGGTTTGAGATTGAGACTAAAGCATAGTGTAACTAAATGGAATAATTTAAAGGAAACAATTGTTCAGATTTCAGATTTGTGACTAGTCAATACATATAATTATATCATCACAAGGTTCATTCTATCATGGTGTCATTCATTCAATCTATTATAAAATTATTACTATTTATGGATTTTAACTTTCATTCCTATGTTTCATATTTTTTCATATATATGAACTATTGTTCATTATTATTATTTTTTAGGGCATCTCCATTGGCTTAGTTTTGAGTCACCGTTGAATTTTCATTGTTCCATTATTTATTAGTCAATTTAGGGAATTTTATTGCATTGTATTAAAGATAGGGATCAAATTTGTTTTGAAGAAATGTATAATAGCATGTGCAACTTTGTTCCCAGAAATAAAATATGTCAAGGAGTTTTGTGGCATTTCTAATCATAAAAAAAAACAACTTTCTACAACTACAAGAACATTTTCTTGAATAAGTTTTGGTAAACTAAATCTAATTCCTTAGTTTTGCTTTAATTTGTTTTTATCTTCATTTTTTTTTTTATTGAATCTCAATTCTAAGTATTCTAATTAAACTACAACCCAAGGTCATATAATCAACCTAAAACTCTATTTAACTTAGTGTTCTTTCCTTTCTCATATGCTTCTCTTGGTTTGCCTGCCTAAAATAGAGTGGTGAATCCACTTTCTCTTTCAACTTACAGTAGCATGATGCCACACTTTCACATTCATTTTATAATCTAAACATATTTTAAGATTAATCTATTTATATATGTAAAATCATAAACATTATTCCTAATTTAATAATATTCACAATATTTCTTAAATTCATAATATTCATTTAAATAATTTTAATAACATTTAAAAATATTTCAATATTAACCAAAAAAAAAAACATTTAGATAAAAATACAATTAAGAAAATTTCATGTTAAAGATAAAGTTTAAATTGAAATACCACATATAGTAAAATATTGTATTTTTTATTATTTATAAATTTCATATTAAGTGTATTAATTTCTTGTAATTTATATTTTTTATTACTTATAATTTTATTTAAAATATTTATTAATTAATATTAATTTTGTATATTTTATATTTTATTATTATTTCTCCAAAAACACATAATGGTCCTTATTTAAAGAATGAAATCCTCATATCTAAGCATCTAAGCATGTTTTCCACCATGATTAAATTGTGAAATCAAAATGCCTATTAGGTTTGTAATAACTCATTCTAAGTCTATTAGACTTGTAATAACTCATTCTAAAATTTACAATTACGCATCTAAGCATGTTTTCCACCTTGATTAAATTGTGAAATTAAAATGCCTATTAGACTTGTAATAACTCATTCTAATCCTATTAGATTAGGCTTGTAATAACCCATTCTAATCTTATTAGACTTGTAATAACTCATTCTGAAATTCACAATTACTCATCTAAACATGTTTTTCACCTTGATTAAATTGTGAAATCAAAATGTCTATTAAACTTGTAATAACTCATTCTAAGCATATTAGACTTGTAATAACTCATTCTAAAATTCACAATTACACATCTAAACATGTTTTAGACTTATAATTGTAAATTTTAATAACCATTTGACCTAACATTGTTGTAATAACTCATTCTAAATTCCACATATATATTAAAAAACCTAAACCTATTAGACTTAGACTCGTAATAACTCATTCTAAAATTCGCCCTGAACTAAGATTGTTGTTTGATTAGTATTAAAAAAGTTAAACATTTAAATAATTTAATTATTTAATTATAATGTCAAATTCGCATAGGAGGATTAAAAACGAGATATATGAAATGAAACGGAGGAAGACAACAATAAAATTTCAACCAAACTTGGAAAGCTACCGAACCACACGTCTGCATTTTGGACAAGTATGTCCAACATTTAACCATAGAGATATGCAGCGATTATGATAAATATGATTACAATTGAGTGAATTCGCAGTCTCCCCAATCTGAAAGTTCTCGAGACAAACTGTACATGGATCATCGGTGTGGTTATCAGAAATTACTATTGTTGGCAAAGATAGGTTAGCAGCAGCAACCCGGTGCCTCATATGGCAGTCAATAACTTGCACTATCAGGTTGTCAAATATAGCAGAGTTATTGCCCCGCAAAACTTCCAGCGCCCGATTATAATCTGCGAAATTTCCACTCCATACAATCTGCAGGCTCCGCACACGATGTCCATTCTGGTGGTTGCACTCCAACATGGTTCTCAACAAAATAAAATGAGTATTTTCTGCCATCATAGCCCGGAGGTTATTTTGACCTCTATAGTACAGAGGAGGACAAAGCCATTCATAGTATTCATCGTCCAGTGGAATGTTATCTAACCGACTTATATCCACATTATCCCAAACACACGCCAACTGCCACTGAACTTGTGTAATAGGCTTAAAATCTACGGCCGAGATCAAGTGTTGAACACCCTCAAGTGGAACGACGTCAGGATTTATTGAGAAATCTGTTATCGTGAAATCTACTGGTCTTTCTAATCCATTTCTCGAAATTTGGCCAAATATTTCTGTGAAATCTACTGGGCTTTCTAATCCACGTCTCGAAATCTGGTCAAATATTTCTGTGGCAC
>JASDQU010103040.1:275412-291948 GCA_032191745.1 Picea mariana
GAGATCTTAACCCTAGCGAAGCCACCCAATGTTGTATGGTTGCGGGTGTGGTGTTTTTGGAAAATCCAATTGCTTGACAACCTATGCTGAGATGATGTTATTTTGGATTCCTCTATCAACAATAAAATGTAGTGGGGTCCCCTTCACCCACATCTGTGAATGGAAGAATCGCTCCCCCTCCTCAGGATCCTCTTGTGGTTGGATTGTTTCAGTTACGACAGTATCAGTGGGTTCTACATCAATGATCTGTCTCCTTTTATTATTTTCTGAATGAGGGTCCGAGTCGAGGTTCGACTCTTTGTCTTTGATCTTGGCCTCCAATGACTGTATTGAGCGGCATTCATCAGTGTTGTGCCAAGGGTTGTTGTGGAACTCATACCACTTTCCAGTGTCTTTATTAGACTATTCGTTACCCTTGTTTTCATTCATCTTGGGTTGTCTCTCTTGCAGTTGGCCTTCCTTGCTATGTCCTTCATTATGTGAGTTAGATTTTCCTTTGCCATGCTTCTCCCACTTACTTTGTTGCTTGAATTTTTGCTCGATTTTGATTGCATATCAATAAGCAACTCCCAGTGAGGAGATGTCTAAGAAATCCATCTTTGTTTGGATGTACCTGTGCAGACCATTGCGGTACCTCAAAACTAGGTGTCGCTCGAAGTCTTTGATACCCAACTTTGAGCATAAGGTATGAAATATGTTGGTGTACTCCGACATTGTGATCCGAAAAGATCTTTTACACGAGAATGGTTGAGTTACTAAGCATGTGTTGATTAACCAATTAGGAAGCTTAATGAAAGAGGAAGAAGTGATAAGAAAAAATAACAACCATATACACATATACAGATCTGAAATGAAGCATAAACAACAACAAAACCATAAACACCAATGTGATAATGGAGTTCGAAAATCTCGCCTACGTCTTCGGGCCTTTGTCTCAATGGGTGAGGCTTTTTTATTTCTATTCAAAGCTTTAAAATGTCAACACAATAGTGTCAAAAGGTTACAAAACTTATCTAAGTCTTGTTCTACCAGATATCTAAAACCCAACAAAAGAAACGACACTGAAATCGGATGATCGAAGCTCCCGAAAATGGCCCGCAAAGGTGCGCTCCTCAACAACTTCCCTGCATAAAAATTGCTCTGGCTTGGAAAATCTTCAGCATAAACCTGCTCTAAATGTTCTCTTTTGGCACAGGGGAAGACCCAAGGTTCAACGATTCAACAATGCACCCAAAAAAACCTAACTACCGGCCCTTTCGACAACACCTGCGGAGTAGATGAAGTCTCACCCGAGGTAGAGGCAGGGGGGTTGTAGGACTCAGGTGTCTACAACCTAGTTGGGACACAGATCTGTAATTACAACACTTAAAAGAGCATTTAGGCAATACCATGCATTAATTCATAAATCCATTCACATTGCAGATTAAACCCTAGATACAAAACAACGCAGTAGCAACCAAGATCAAGTACTTTTCATCACTTAGCACATAGTATTGGATCAAATCTAACATTCATTTATCATCAATATAACACTAAGAACCCATATATCTATCTAACATACATAAATATCAATACACTAGAAGATAAACAACATAAACAACATCAAAAACATCGCACAAAGCTCATCAACACATGATATACGTGGTTCACCCCAGTGTGGGGCTACGTCCACCAACTCTTCTTCTTCTTTATTAGTCTCCTTAAATCTTCCTACAACCACAGATCCATAGAGCTAACTTCACACTAGACAGGTGATATGTGCACAACACACTAGATCCACCTTCCTCAAAATTAGTTCAAGGCATAGAGCCTTACGTAGTCTATCTACACAAAGCCGCTTACAATCACTTGCACTTATATAGGGCTTTACAGATACTTGCACGAAGCCAACCATATATACTTCTTACAACATAATGTGCACATAGCCAACACACACCTTCTTACAATCACTTAGCTACATATTTATACATTACAAAAAGCCCTAAACATGGGTAAACCCATGGGCCGACATCCCATACCCATTACATAAACCCTAAAAGCCTAAAAATCCCGCAAAATGGGTGCGATCATGCGATCTCCGCTTCGCCTGAGCGCTCCATCTTCGACCAGCCTGTTGAAGTCCCAAAAATGGTCAAACACGACCAATGTTTCCTCAAATCTTGTTCGATGGCCAACAGGCCCCCAACACTCACCTATGACTCATCCTGAGTCACTCTGATCTGGGCAACTCTGCTTCAAAGGCCTCGATATTAGCTTGATATGCATCGAATTGCTGCTTCGCTAGAGCCTCCTGCTCGACAAACTCCTGAAGTACTTTCTCGGTGACAGGCCCTTCCAGGCGTTGTTCCACTATCACGACCATCTGTTCCAGCTGTGATCCTTGTCCCTCAATCTCTTTGAAAAGCGTACAGGCTTCGTCCTGCACCAGCTGGAGTCTCTTTGTCACTTCCATAACCTTTCTCTGGATGTAAGTAACTTGTTGGTGGAATACGCGTTGCTCCTTTGACCTCTTCGTCTTCTCAACTACAGTCAGTAGTTTCATCTATGCTTGTATGATGGATGCTTGTTGCTTTGCCTCCTAGAGATGTGCTTCCAATCTCCTCAGCTCTGGATCTTCTTCAAGGCGCTTGTAGGTCTACGCGCTTTGATCACTCAATTGTTTACATTCTATGACCAATGCCCTGATTCATTCTACTACACTCCTGGAAGCTTCTTCCCTCTGATCCTACACTTCTTGTGGAGTGCTTAGCACTGCTTGAAGTTCTAACTCTACTACTCTTGCCTAAAGCTACTGAATGGCCTCAGCAAGCTTCCCCACTTGCATCTCAGTTGACTTTGGTTCCTCCTATGTCAAGCCTGGCATAGAGTGAAGTTCTCTAGTTACTACCTCTTTGACCGCAATCTTCTCTGCGAGCAGTTGGTCTTTCTCTTTCTGGATTTTCTCTTTGTCCTCTTCAAATTTCGCCCTTATGTCATCTTTCTCTTGCTACGCAACCCGAAGTTTCTCTAATGCGTCCTCCTTTTCTTGCTCTAAGGCCTCTGTGGCCTGCTCCTTTTCTTCTTGGACTCAACGAAGTCAAACCTCTATCACATCTACTAACCTTCACAATTGGGTGGGATCATCCCCCAATTCTACATTTTCTACTGAGGATGGCACAGTAGGAACTGCGCGGCTCGAATGGATATCTTGTTGGATGTCTCCGAGCTCTTTCTCTATTCTATCATACATTGACTCCTATTTTGCTCCATGTTTCTACAAGATGTCTTCTGAAGCGTCCTCTATAGCTGTGATGATGATATCAATGTCATCCACTGTGAGCACGTTCATCAACTGAGGCTTTTTGGCATGAGCCTTCTTCCTTGTTGAAGGTTTCTCCAGGGAAACCTTACTCTTTTGCGATGCTTCTACTGTGGTGAGGGGATCCTTTGACGGTGTCACTTCACCTTTGTCCTGATTTTCTCCTTCTTCCCCTCCTTGCTCTTGGTTCACTTCGTCTCTTCCTCCTCCTGCAGGTGATTTAGGTGCAGTTTCCTCCGATGCATTGTCCTTCTCATCACTTTCTATGTCTTGGACTTCATCCTTTTTTCTTTTTCTTTATGTTTCTCTATCCATCATGTTCGACCCGAGTGACTAATGGGCTTTCGATGATATTGGGGTTGGAGAGTTATGCATCCTCCACTGATACAAGGAATTCTGTTGGCCATTCCTTAGTGATATATTCCATGTCTTCCTTAGTCAACATATAGTAAGACTACAACTCCTCCTTACTTTCATCCCCACACACAGTGATGTAAATGAAGTGTCGGTCTGCGTGGAACTTCGCTAGTGGCCTGTATCGATGGAGTGTATTCGGTGTCATTCGGGGGAAGGATTCAATGGCATGCTTTAGTTGTAGGTAATAAGTATGGAAGACAACATTCGAATACCACTGCTTTGCCATATCGTTCATATACCACAAGGTAGCAAACCTCACGACAAACGGTTCTAATGGCTCGAATTCAGGGAATGTTTCTCCTTCCGACATCTACCAAGAAATAAATGCAATGAGCACCAGTAACCAACTGAATTGGAATTCGTATCCTTGGTCATGTGCTTCGCGACAGTCCTTCTCCAACTTGTTGACGAGGTAACTCACCCAGTTCATATACATTTCTTYGACACACTTCCTTGCGAGGTTGACTATGAACCCTATGACTTGCGTCGGATGGTTCTTTCAGACAAGCTTTCCAGTGATCGGTTGGCAAGAAAGGCACACTACACCATCTTGGATGGAGGCTACCTTGTAGCCTCGCTTTCCCTTCTCTACATCACTGTAGGCTTCCTTTATTCATTGCACCAGGGAGAGATCTTACATCTTCCATGGGTAGAACTGGTGAGGGTCCGGTCCCTGCATGCTTAGTCCAGTGATAAGGTGGATTAGTGTCGGATCCATAGTGATGCACCTATMTAACCAAAGATAACCTCCATGGCAGCACGACAGGAGGAGTTTAACGCAAGTGTTAACCTCCTGATGTCGGCCAAAGTGGGGGATATTCATTATGTTCAAGATCATGGAGCACGCGAGCTCCTTAATCCATAGCTGGGGAAATATCTTGGGCTTCTTCCCAGTCATCTTCATTAGATACCTATGTCGTGCAAGCATCACATGGTTCTTTTGGTCTCTGAGATTGAAGTCGTTGATCTTGAGAGCTGGGATCAGTCCAAACTAGGGTCCAACTGCGCGTATCCCCTTCGAGAGGTACGTAGTGATGAGCATGTACTCAAAGTCACACGGGACACTGTCATGACTAACTGCACCAGCTAATGGCGAGGTGTAGTCAGGCAAGACTGACGACATCTGCTTCGCATTAGCTAGATCGTCGCGGTGTTTGCTTCTTTTCTCAGTCACGGTTCGGCTAGATCGACGTCTAGTCGAGGGGGATGCTTGCAATCCGCCCGTCGACGATGCCTGTATTCCTACAAACATGACTTTCTAAATGATGAGGTCGATCCAGATCTCCTCTATAGACTTCTCTAGCACGTTATGTTCGTTCGAAATTCACACTTGTAATCACAGAGATTGGGTAGGTGAACAAACAGACTAGGTAAACAAATGGACAACGAGGTCTAAACAACATAATGCAGTATGTGATCAATTATCTGTTAGCTCAAATATATCAATTTTCAAAAAGTGGTCCTAATGCGACATTYGACTGATTAAATACGCAACATCGTAACAGATTCCTTCAACGGGTCGAAATGCCTTAATCAATACAAATCCATCTGTTATGGCACGGTCTCAACGGTTCGGTGGTGATCCTTCAGATAATAACTGTGTTTCTAGACATTCTGGAGCGTCATTCTAATGGTCAGGAYGCCTCCAATGGTCATATAGCTTTGTCATGGAGAAATCCCATTCTGCGCGGTTCTGCTATTTCGATGAGGTTCAAGTGCTGCAAGCCTGCCTTCTGTGAGGTCTTCTATGGGACTTCCTGTAATTTTTCCGATTTTGATTTCTTCTTACTGAGATTTCTGGCCTTCTTTCCCGTGATTTGAGTCTCTAGATTTCTCTTTCCATTCTTATTCTTTTCTTTCCTTAGCGTAGTAACTTCGCACTGCTGAGGGTATTCCAAAGGTTTGAAGGGTAATACCTCTTCTCTTACTATTTTCAGGGTGAATGCACTTCTTTCCTGCATGGACAGGTTCTTTAAACCTTCTTGTGTTCTTCCAACTTCGATCTCTAGTTCTATGGCCCTTTGTTTCTTCGACTTATCCTCTTGTTCTTCTATTAGTTGCGCTATTTTCCTAGCTATGAAGTCTCTTAATTCTTGATTTTTCTGTTTTGTGGCTTCCTCCTTTATTTTCCTTCGGATTTGATCTATCTCAATCCAAGTCTTACCTAACAAAAGTGCAAAAGGAGTTTTTTTCTCAACAAACTTAATGACTTCAAATTCTTCTTCGGTCGATGTTCCATGGGAAATCATAGTTACATTAGTAACTCTTCCACATAGGGTTATCATCTTTCCTTTAAACAAGCCTATCCTTCCCAATGAAGGTACTATAGCAGGATTTCCCAAGATTTCCCAAGTAATTTCTGGCATGATATTCACCTATGTTTTCTCATCCAAGACACAGTCTATGTCGAAGTCTCCTATTCGTGTTTCTATGCACTGTTTCTCTTTGAAGATCTCTGGTAAACTGATGTCTCTGTGATCATTCAGTGTTTCTTTCAACTGCAGTAACATAGTCTCTGATTCTTTCTGTTTTTCTAACATATCCTTAGTCCTTTGACCTCCTTCATAGTTTTCTTGTCTCATGTTCATCTTTTCAACTTTGGCAATCATTCTAGGGAAATTCTCAACTCTATGACCAATAACTTTACAACAGAGACAAATAGGACCTGTACCATGGCATTTCTTAGCAAGATGTCTCGGTCTTCTGTAGTTATAACATAGTGTCAATCCTCTCTTTCTTTTAAATGATCCCCAATCCTTCCTGTACTACACACTGGGATCATAGTGATGGACCTGCAATCTGCAACAATTATTTCTAGGTTCCTGCATCCACTGGTTAGTCCAAAAATTCATTCTATGCATAGGAATAACATATATTTCACTATCTCTATCAAATCTATTCAGATCGACTCTTTCTTCTAGCCGTGACCTAGTTTTCAGACTAGGACAAAATCTATCAAACATACCTAGATTCATACTTTCGAAGAAAAAATTTCCACTTATCTTACCTTTATCAGAGCACAAATATTTAAGATCTTACCTCTTTTCTTTAGATCTAGTTCCTTTCTTAGCACAAAGTTCCGCAAGTTAAGTAGAATACTGTGCACTACAAGAACAGATCTACGCATAAAGCTTTCTCTTTTCTTCAGTTCCCAACAATCACAGTTTCAGGTCCTGACAACGAAACCATTTGTTGGCACAGGGGCAGACCCAAGGTTCAACGCTTCAACAATGCACCAACAAAACCCTAACTACCAGCCCTTTCGAAAACACCTGCGGAGCAGATGAAGTTTCACCCGAGGTATAGGCAGGAGGGTTGTAGGACTCAGGTGTATACAACCTAGATGGGACACAGATCTGTGATTACAACACTTAATAGAGCATTTAGCCAATACCATGCATTAATTCATAAATCCATTCACATCGCAGATTAAACCCTAGATATAGAACAACGCAGTAGCAACCAAGATCAAGTACTTTTCATCACTTAGCACATAGTATTGGATCATATCTAGCATTCATTCATCATCAATATAGCACTAAGAACACATATATCTATCTAACATACATAAAGATCAATACACTAACAGATAAACAACATAAAAAACATCAACAACATTGCACAAATCTCATCAACACGGGATATACGTGGTTCACCCTAGTGTGGGGATACGTCCACCAACTCTTCTTCTTCTTTATTAGTCTCCTTCAATCTTCCTATAGCCACAGAGCCACAGAGATAACTTTTCACTGGACAGTTGATCTGTGCACATCGCACTAGATGCACCTTCCTCAAAATTAGGTCAAGGCACAAATCCTTACACAGTTTGTCTACACAAAGCCACTTACAATCTCTTGCCTTAGCTAGGGCTTTATAGATACTTGCACGAAGCCAACCAGATCTACTTCTTACAACATAATCTGCACATAGCCAACACACACCTTCTTACAATCACTTAGCTACTTATTTATACATTACAAAAAGGCCTAAACATGGGTAAACCCATGGGCCAACATCCCATACCCGTTACATAAACCCTAAAAGCCCAAAAATCCCGCAAAATGGGCGAGATCCCACGATCTCTGCTTCACTTGAGCGCTTTGTCTTCGACCAGCCTGTTGAAGTCCTAAAAATGGTCAAACATGACCAATGTTTCATCAAAACTTGGTCGAGGGCCAACATTCTCCATGGCCTCATGAAGGCATGGTTTTTATAGATCTTAAATTGGTAACCATCTCCCAACTTCCCCCCAAGACCTGGCCTCAAAAAGGTCCAAAATCCCTCAAATCTGTTGAAAATCCAATTAAAAAATCATATTCCAAGGTTAACAAACCCACTTCTGCATATAGATTGGGTGAAACCCCCAAATATTTGGCTCCTGGTCCTATTAGCATGCTCTAGGTGTCCATGGGATAACCTCCTGATGGGTTGGCCCCTGTACTGTTAGCTCCCGGTCGCATTGAAGGCCATGTGGCGCAAGCGTAGAGCTACACGCTCGTGCATATGGTTAGAGCCCCGACAGAGTAGCCCAACATTAAGCCCATGGTCGGCGGGCTAGACTGACTGAACGGGCTAAACCCTTATCCACTGCGCTAACCGTTAACAAGGTTGGGTTCTATGACAAGTGGCTTTGAAACCGAGGGCTAACTGCCACCACCGTGTGCAAATCAACATTTGACTGTCGGTCATATGACATAGGTTGTATGCACATGTCGAGGGCTGGGGCTAGGCCCCAAACCTAACTTCGTCCGGAAATACACCTTCGTAAACATAAATACAAGTGCCACCATTATGGGTTAAGACCCACCCGGTAGGCAGGCTGGTAGCTCGACCTACGTGAGAGATTGGCGCCCAGGTAGGTCCATGGTTTGAATCCCATAATTCCAAAAAGAAATTGCAATACAATAACCAACCCATGGGTTCCACGTGGCAACCCATGTCTGGGCCATGTGGCACCTCCCCATTCATCAAACTTTGATGGCACGTGTCAAGCACCAATTGGACCAACTCTGCCACACATGCCTACCATGTCACTCTGCCACTATAATTTCCACTGGACCTTCCACGTCATCCATACAGACATGCCATGTGTCACCACTACAAGGGTGACACATGTCACTCCTAGATTGGTCCACCTATCTGTCCATGTCAGCGTCCATGCGCCCAATCAACCTGTCATGTGTCACCTCCAGAAGCTTCCAACTGTGCCTGCCATGTCATTTGTATGGACATACGACCTGTATAGTCATCTTCCACGTAGTACTGTACAAACTGTACGGACTGTACAGTCATCATTGTTTTTGCCTATTTGGAAAAATGAATAGATCACCATAACTTGAGAATACAACGTCCATTNATCTGTCCATGTCAGCGTCCATACGCCCAATCAACCTGTCATGTGTCACCTCCAGAAGCTTCCAACTGTGCCTGCCATGTCATTTGTATGGACATACGACCTGTATAGTCATCTTCCACGTAGTACTGTACAAACTGTACGGACTGTACAGTCATCATTGTTTTTGCCTATTTAGAAAAATGAATAGATCACCATAACTTGAGCATACAACGTCCATTTGAGGCCGTTCAAGTTGCATTGGGTTCGTATCGACGAGGCCTATGCACACGTCTGTTTTGAATACGTTATGAGAACTTTGATTTTTAGGCCTTTCTGAGCCTCATCAGGATCCTAGATCCAAATCTAGATCACACCTTCCCACTAAGGACCTTTTGGTCCCCAAAAGGTTACTGGCCAGTCATCAAGCTCGGGATAGGCCACCCTTCTTGATCTCTATCTCTAAACTCTGTCCTGTGCACCTGTCTCATCAAGATCAACTGTAACACAATCATGATAACTTACATCATATTGTTAGCCATTTGTACCTTGTCACATCTTACTGAAGCCACTATAATCCATGTAGACAACATTACTAATGATATTATCAAAAATATGATTGCAAATGAGTTGATATGTTTGTAATATTTGCACGATATAAGCTTATCTTGAAGCAAACTATGATTGATTTTCCATTCTACAATCATCTCCTATTCTTGCTTAAGATCGATTACTTGATTTGAAACAATTATAGGTGTGTTGCTTGTTTGAACTGCCTTCTTTAATTGTTCCATTGTTTGAAAATTTTTATTTTCCTTTACATGATGAGCATGAACCACATATTCTTGACCTGCTTTGGTTAAATGATATTGATTCTTTTCCCTGTAGAAGATTTCTTTATGATCATACAAGTATGGACTACCTAAGACCATTCCACATTCACTTAGTGGCACTACATCACATGTTAACTCGTCCACATACTTATATGAAATTACAAATTTTAATGTGCACTGCTTGGTTATGTGCATTTGATGATTGTTGCTTATCCATTTAAGTGTGTAATGCTTATGATGTATCTGTGTTTTTAATCCCAATTTCTTAACCAATTCCTCTAAAATTAAGTTAGATTGAGATGCACTATCTATCAATGTGTCAACCTTAGTGTGTCTCATGATGACCCTTATGTGAAATAAGTTACTTCTACAATCAATTCCTTCACCAATTTTACCTGTCATACCAACCAATGAGACCTTAGATTCATCACCTGAATCTAATCCCAAGTCTGTGGGTCATGTTGTCGCTGCATCTGTTTGCCTCCCCTTCTTTTTCTTCAACCACTTTGGCCTCTTCTCGAGATGCAATCTCCAACAACGGTCCTCATCACGCCCCTCTTTCTTGCAATGTTTGTAAGAGGGCTTCTCTTCCTTTCTCGCCACTTAATTTGACTTCTTTCCATGCCACTTCCTTTTGTCCTCTTTCCTTGAAGACAATTCCCTTGATACACCAACACTTGTTTTCCCCGCTTCAATGTATGTTGCTTAAACAAAAACTCATCAAGATTAGTTGGTCCAAACATGAATGCAGTGTTTCAAATAGGTGCAGGTAAACCTCCTAGAACTTCATAAGATTTTCCTGGGTATGTAAACAAATATCTAACATCAATGCCATTTTACAAAAGCCATCTATGTATTCTTGCATTGTTTTTCCTTTTCTTAGTTTTAAAGCTTGCCATTCAATTAACGTTTCTTTATAACCCAAAGGATATAATTTCTTCCTAAGTGAAAAAATGAAACGTTTCCATGATGGAAATACATTACCTACTTGTTGCGTGCCATTTTGAAACTTGCTTTGCCACCAAATGCGTTTTGTGCCTACAAGTCTCAATGATGCCAACTTGATTTGTGTGGCCTCATCCTTGATTTGTTGCACACTGCAATAAATCTCCATCTGTCTAACCTAATTGTCAAGTCTCTTTGCATTAACTTCACCATTATATATGGGTAATTCGAATTTAACATCAAGTTTTAATAAAGGCATTTCATTCTTATGTTTATGAACATGTTTCTTTGCATTGGATTTAGAGCTTGAACTTGAAGAAGAAGGAGAAGAAGGAGGTGAAGATGAAGGTGAAAGAGGAATTTGAGGAGGATCCTCTCCTTCTTCACTTTTTCCCTTTGAAGATTCACCAAGAACTGGTCTCTTTTGTTCCAAGTAATCCTCATACAAAAGCTTCATCATCTCCGACATAACAAAGAAAGTTTTTCGAAACTCTTTCTCATCCTGGGAGAGTCCCTCTTCCGATGCCATCCTCTCGCTTTGAGAAGTTCTCCTTATCAATCCAATCAATGGATTCTCTTCAAAAAGATACCTTCACCATGAAGTAGCTTTTCCCTAGTTAACATGCAAAACTCAAATCCAAACGTCAACTAGCTCTGATACCACTTGATCCGAAAAGATCTTTTACACGACAATGGTTGAGTTACTAAGCATGTGTTGATTAACCAATTAGGAAGCTTAATGAAAGAGGAAGAAGTGATAAGAAAACATAACAACCATATACATATATACATATATGAAATGAAGCATAAACAAAAGAAAAACCATAAACACCAATGTGATAACTAAGTTCGGCAATCTCACCTACATCTCTGGGCCTTTGTCTCAGTGGGTGAGGCTTTCTTATTTCTGTTAAAAGCTTTAAAATGTCAACACAACAGTGCCAAAAGGTTACAAAACTGAATTGGTCTTATTCTACCAGATCTCTAGAACCCAACAAAAGAAATGACACTGAAATCGGATGACCGGCGCTCCCAAAAATGGCCTGCAAAGGTGCGCTCCTCAACAACTTCCCTGCATAAACATGGCTTTGGCTTGGAAAATCTTCAGCATAAAACTTCTCTGAATGTTCTCCATGGCTTCAAGAAGGAATTTTTTTTATAGATATGAAATTGGTAACCATCTACCAACTTCCCCCTAAGATCTTGCCTCAAAAAAGGCCCAATATCCCCCCAAAAGGGCCAAAATCCCTCAAATCTGCTGAAAATCCAATTAAAAAATCATATTCCAAGGTTAAAAAACCCACTTCTGCATATAGATTGGGCGCAGCCCCCAAATATCTAGCTCCTGGTCCTATTAGCGCGCTCCAAGTGTCCATGGGCTAACCTCTTGGCGCACTGGCCCCTGTACTATTAGCTCCCGATCACATTAAAGGCCATGTGGCCCAAGCCCAGAGCTACACGCGCGTGCATATGGTTAGATCCCCTAATAGAGTATCCCATGGTTTATCCCTTGGTTGGCGGGCTAGCCTGACCAACCGAGATAAATCCTTATCCATTGCGCTAATCGTTAACAAGGTTGGTTCCTATAGCAAGTGGCTCTGAAACCGAGGGCTAACTACCACCACTGCGCGTGAATCAATAGTTGACTGTCGGTCATATGACATAGGTCGTATTCACATGTTGAGGGCTGGGGCTAGGCCCCAACCCTAACTCCATCCGGAAATACACCTTCGCAAACATAAATACAAGTGCCACCATTATGGGTTAAGACCCGCCCGATAGGTGGGCTCGTAGCCTGGCCTACGTGAGAGCTTGGCGCCCAGGCAGGTCCATGGTTCAAATCCCATAAATCCAAACAATTTTTGCAATACAATAACCAACCCATGGGTGCCATGTGGCAACCCATGTTTGGGCCACGAGGCACCTCCCCATTCATCAAATTACGATGCCATGTGTCAAGCGTTGATTAGACCAGCTCTGCCACATGTTCCTACCACTGTACCTGCCACGTCATCCGTACGGACATGCCATGTGTCACCACTGCAAGGGTGACACATGTCACTCTCATATTGGTCCACCTGTCCTTCCACGTCAGCGTTCGTACGCCTAGTCGACCTACTATGTGTCACCTCCAAAAGCTACCAACCATTCCTACCACATCAGTTGTACGACTGTATAGCCTGTACAGTCAGCTTCCATGTGGCACTGTACGAATTGTACAATCATCATTGTTTTTTCCTGTTTGGCAAAAAAAGATCACCATAACTTAAGCATACACTGTTTGTTTGATCCCGTTCAAGTTGCATTGGGTTTGTATCGACGAGGCCTACACACGTCCATTTTGAAGACATTCTGAGAACTTTTATTTTTAGGCCTTTCTGAGCCCCATCAGGCTCTTGGATCCAAATCTAGATCACACTGTCTGGTCTCTTTTCTGACGCAGAGTTGTCCATCTCATGTATTGGTCATCATAGTTTCCTACATGGTATAACTCCTCCTTTAGGGCATCTACAAAGTCCGCCCAAGTGGGTTCTCTCCCAAATAGTGTAGATTCATCCACGGTGTACCTCTCCCAATAACCTTCCCACCAAGCTCTGACATGGGGAAGGGATTTAAGGAGCGCGAAGGTGATCTTTTCACTATCAGAATTTTTTTGGATAGAGTAATAACCTTCTAGTAGATGCAACCATTTTTCTATAGCATCTTCATCTATCTGGCCTTCAAATAAGGGGATATCAAAATTGACTTATACCTTGAAGGGTGTCGCACTTGTGAAATGGTTTCTTGTCAAAGATGCCTTAGCTGCTACCATTGGTAGTCTTTGAAGGATCTGAGCAAAGATGTCCATCATCTTGTTCCTCTGTTGCACGGGGGCTTCCTTGAGCAACGTCTTGAAAGGATCTCATGCTTTGTCATCTCTCTTTTCTTTTTCCATGGGAGGTCACTTGGGGAGGTGAAAGAAGTTGTCATCCTCAAGCGAAACTAGCTCGAGACCCAACTCTCTATACCCATACCTCGTTGGGGACCTGCTCTGAGAAATGACAGGGAGCAACTTGATCTGATACCACTGATCCAGATTATTTTGAGAACGACATGAATACAAAAATATAACCAATATATAACAAGGAAATACACAGCGATAATGCGGAGAACACAAAAATATAGTGAAAACCAACTTCTATTAATGAACAAGAGAGAAAAACACTATAGAACACAAACTGGTAGAATGGGGTAGCCTATCTCTGAAACAAAAGAGATGTTGGCTACGCTTCATTCGCAACAAGATTTACATCACACTTTATTGCATGCTTAAAGGGCCTCCTTCACCTCACTTATATATGAGAGAGTGAAAGGAGAACAATTCCCATGATGCATGTGGGATAAATTGGACTAAGTTTATAAAATTCCATAGGCATGTAAAACACTACGACTTCCCGGACGATCACCCATCGCAACACTACTCTAGCCTGAGCGCGCTTAACTACGGAGTTCTAATGGGATCCCGTGCATTAACACTATGTTGTAGGCATGTACATAAGACCACTAGGAAATCATTACATGATGTCTATAATTAACAAATGAAGATGACATTACATTCCATTCCCCATAAAAAGGGTGAATATCATGGTTTATCAAAACCACATGCTCAAAATGGTGATTTAGTGGAAAAGGTAGATGGCCACCGAGATCCATGTGGATCATTTGAGATGGTTTTTCACAATTGCTTGTAATGCAAAATAATTGCATTTATCAAGATCAACATATGTAATTAGACCCTTTGCTTCTTTTATTACATTCTCTATATAAGTTAACTAAACTAATGCACCAATGCCCAAGCTGAGGTTATTTGACATTGTCTTTTGTTTCATCAAAGTATTCAACCCTTTCATGAATATACATTCAAAGAATTTCATAAATCAAGAATTCAAATAGCATTTACGAATTTTAATAGAATAAAATTTCAATTATGGGTAGAAAAATTTACCTTATGGATTGAGTCACCTAATTCAAACTCTTTAGAAAAAATAGGGTTGCTTTCTTTTGTGTGGGTGTCTTTTAGATTGTGAAAAAAACTCAAACGACAGACACATCAAAACCATAAATTACATGTTAGGTCAAAAAATAATTCCTTATACAACACTTAAGTGACATTAAAGAAATGTTATAGTATTTAACATCAATTAATCAACGTTTTTTGGTGGTTAAAAAACCAAAAGAAATGAAAAATTTAACCTATTTTGACTAATTTTTTTACGTTAGAAATGGCTTTTCAACAAAAGTCACTTTAAACATCGGATTTTGACCCCAAATGTGGTATTGCGTGGCCAAGGGGAATGCAATACT
Source organism: Picea mariana (assembly GCA_032191745.1). NCBI lineage: Eukaryota > Viridiplantae > Streptophyta > Pinopsida > Pinales > Pinaceae > Picea > Picea mariana. Next base: position 290,582 of record JASDQU010103040.1, read on the forward strand.
AGTGTAACTACAAAAATGATTTTAAATGTCATATGCACAAGTGCATTCATTATTTCTAGATCTATCAAGTCCACCAATAAAATTCTTACTAGCCTCATTGTCACCTATTTTCTTATCACCAACTAGAAGAACATGCTAAAAAGTAAATGTTTGTGGCTAAGCGAACTACAAGTACCCCATGGCATCATTTCAACTCGACCATTCAACCCAAATAAATGCCTTCATTGTAACCCAATCATCAACTTCCATCACACCAGAAAGTAGTGACACATGCATTAAGGTTAGACCCATACTGCACTATAATTGTGACCTCAATTTTACTTTTGAAGATGAATGGTTTGAACCTATGCCACATTATGAAGAATGCCAATCATTAGGTTGCATGTGCCAAGAAATTAATTGTATATGTTTTATATATTTCAATTATTATGTTTAGGAATATACTAAAGTTACTTCATTACTCATTACTACTTAGAATAAAGTAGATGTTTTAATTGATTTGTGCATGAATGTGTGTTAAAATCTATATCAAAGATAAATGATTAATCTTACATCCATGTGTATTGATGTTAAATAAATATCTTTAATGTATTTGTTGCATTATGAAAATATCACTTTAAGGAGTCTAGATCACTTTCATAAATTTATAAATCTATATGGAATATAAATGATTAATATTGCATCCATGTGTATTGATGTTAAATAAGCATCTTTAATGTATTTGCTGCACCATGACAACATCACTCTAAGGAATCTATATCACTTTCATAAATTTATATGATTATAATATTATATATCATCATCTTTTCATCATAATGAGTTTTGTTGACGTAAATTATATTTTCTCATTGATTTTATTTATTTTATAAGCTTTTTAATATATAAATTTATATAATTATAATATTATATATCATTATCTTTCATCATAATGAGTTTTGTTTACGTAAATTATATTTTTTCATTGATTTTATTTATTTTATGATTTTTTTAATATAAAAAACATTATTAGAAATATTTATTTTATAATTTTGGATGATTTAAATGTTATGGTTATAAATTTTATAATCAAAATTAAAATAATTTTATATTAATTTATTTTTATATAACTCTTAAAAAAATTTAATTTTTTTAATCCTAAATTCATCTAGTTTTTCTATAAAGTAACTAACACTTTTTCCAAATACCAACTTACAATGCGTGATTGGATGTTATACCATGTCGTTAGAACAACTAAGTCACCAAGACGCTTTATAAATTCAACAACTGCTTATGAGTTTATTATAAGTTATGCAATGTGTTTCACAAGCCATGGTTCTTTATGCATTATCCTACATGTGGAATTTTTGGATATTTGTTTTAATTTAATT
>JASDQU010103041.1:0-12992 GCA_032191745.1 Picea mariana
AATTGCAGCTTGCCTCATAAGAGAATGAGCAAGTGAGTTGTGTGTTTGAAGTGAGGCGCTAGCCTCTTATTTATATCAAACTGGCACATGTGAAAGGTCACCACTGGCAAGGCCGACCTCTCACTCTGGGTGGGTAAACCCACCTTTAATTAATTCTGGGTCTTCCATTATAACTGATGGGGCCGACTTCTTATTATGTCCTTTGTAATTGTCCGATGACCAATCCGTAAAAGGGGATTTGGTCCTTATACAATTACCGACATGATTAATCCTCAATGGGGATTAATCCAATAACAATAATAATGACATGATTAATCCGCAATGGGGATTTAATCCAATAATAAAATAATAATAAGAATGCTCTTCGCAGTTATATTATTTCAACACTTTCAGTGCATTATTCATGTGCATTGGATGGAGGGAGGGGTCGAGCAACGTGAATAACGAATGGTGTATCATTGGTTCTTGCTTCTGTGGAGAAAATAAGGTCAGTACCTAATAGACGTCAATATCTGGCTGGGGCCACAGGAGAAGAATACTTGAAATGGGGGTTGGCAGCAACATCGTGTGATGGTATATTCTGCATGCACTTTGTTAATGGATGGATCTTATGTTCTTAATAGCATTTATGGCATTACACACCTAGCCAAATTGCATTTTGCAACTATCATCAGCCTATTACAGGAGGATTGGGTAGTGTAACTTCACTCAGCGGACCACATAGATGGATCCCCCAGCTACACCCACGATGGATCGCACAACTACATATCATGAGCAACCACCTTACATACACCATTATTCGGGTAGGGTGGGAGGTTTTTGTGATCCATGATACCGAAAGCACATCCCGTCTACTGACTAATCAATAACTACTAGTCAATCAGAAGCATGTCTCGAACAATCTTGAAAGAAACTACGCCTCAGGACACAAATGATTAAGCATGACGTGAAGCCCCATCTGGACTGTAGTGGGAAATGCAACTAGGACCAACATCTGATAAACGTAGCATGTCCTGGACTTCAAGAAAATGCGGCACCTGCCCTCTACAAACCATCTTTATCAAACCAAAATGCAAGCTACGCCTCGAACCAAACACATACCTTTTCTTCAGTTCGATTATGTGCTCGCCTAACCAACATGATTGAAGTTTATGATTTGCTTGTTCATTCTCACATGCATGGACATATGGTCGTCGTTCATTTGTTCTCACTTGGGAAGCATAGTTTGTAGGACAAATTGAATGGACTTCAATTTATGCTATTAAGGGGAGACGTTCACTTTACTTCGAAGCGAAGAAACCTGACTGATAACGAAGACTTAGCCTTTTGGGTCAAGGTCAATCCTTCGACAGTGTTGCTATTATATCATAGCTATTATATATGTAATTATGCATTTCTGTCTTAATTATATATGTAATTATGATTGGTTTTTCTTATATCTCTAGTTACTTTCTTATACGTAATTACATATATAATAAGGGTGAATAGGGTTCTCGTTAGATTTTTCCATATTCCTTTTTTCCTCCACTCATGGGTGATGTTTTAGTAGACCGAACACGAATTATTTATTTGTTGGAAGTGACCTCTCCCTTGCAGTTATTGTTAGCAATCGCCAGCACTAACCCTTCACAAAGCAAGCTTTCCTTCTTCGTTCTGCCATTCTACCCTAGAGGCGACCTGCACTCTCTTCAGCACAGGCAGCTCGACACGTGCTTCTCTTTGGTTGTAGAAGGGTTTTTTTCAGCAAGCATTCGTCTTTCTTTGGGGTATCTACATCTTCTTGGAAAGCTATCCAACGATCTCAATGTTCTCGCAAGGCCAGATGCACATCTATTGCTTTTATTTTTTGAGTTCTCTTTGTCGTTTGTTATTCATCATACTTTAGTTGGTGGGATTCACAAGGCCCACCGGCACACCACTGCACTTTTGCAAATAACAGTTCATTCTAAACATGCTCCGCGTCAGCTACAGGACGCCTCCCATCACGATCTAACTCTTCCAGTTATTCAAAACAACAGATCAAATCAAAAGGCAGTAGTCTAGTTCCTTTTTCCCTAAATTCGACAGAAACACCAGCACCTCACAACCGTAGAAATAAATGTTCTCTTGTTGTTCCTCTACCATATTTTGTTCACATCAACCATCACAATCAAATGGATTCTCCAAACTTTCCCATGTTCATACTACAATAGCTTACGCAACATTATCATTAGAGTGTGCTTTTGACTTACAATTCATGAGCAGTTACAAAATATATCCAACACTCGACGTCTATTACGGATCCCGACATATATTCTATTGGCACTCGCCCATGCTTCTACAATTCTCTGATCCTATGATGCCATACTCAAGATACTTTTCGAGTTTTTCGATACCTAGTTGGTCGTCCCAGCATCCAGGGCACTGGGCACGATGCCCTAACACCACTTATAACTTTTATCGGCGTGTGTCATATCCACCCACCCATACGTGAATTTGTTTCTTTGATTCACTGGCAGTTACATCAAACTCTTCGTCCTGGTACCCATTGCACCATGGCACCCATTCACCAGGAGGGTATCCATATGTCGAGCAGGCTCATGGAGACTTTGTCATTTACCTATACTCGCACACTCCACTAGGAGCCTCCATTATACTTTGCAACCAACCTCACATTGCCACCCCCAGACCACTATATGGTATCAATTGACAATCCTCTCAGAGAAACGCAAGCAGAACAATCTGTCTGAGATATATATGACGCCATTCTATCCAGGTTTATGTTTTTGGGGCTATATCTCAGTTTTTGCATTACGCTACCATCAACACTTATGGATAGTTCTTTTGACTCCATGACCCACCTGTTTGGGAACATACTTGATCACTTTCTAGAGGACGTAGATAGTATCCTTTACAACAATATGTTTTTTCTCTTTCATATGATCCCTAGGCATCTCCAGCTTGCAGCAGGAATCACTATCCTCGATAGCGCTACCATGGGGGCACATCCACCTTATATATCTTTAAGGGCTCAGGCAGGTTTTGGGGAATAAATCTAGTTAATTCAATCACTTCCCAGGCAGGGAGTTAGTTGAATTCCCGAGGCGAAGAGGAGATAGATCCATAGCGAATGGAGACACTTACTGTGGCATTGCTCTTCGATGCACTTCCATCGTAGTGCATATCTTAGATGGAGGGTTGGCTTTATAGTATTTGATTCCTTCCCTCAATCTAGATCCAATGCTAGCCGGTATGTATAGAGGGTGGTTGAAGAGAGGGTGTTGTCGCTGAGACAAACGATTCGCTAAGGGTTTACTTATGTGAAAAGTAGTGAGCGGGTTGATTAGGGGGATGGATGGGGAGTTGACTTTGCAAGGCGCAAAGATTTGAAAGCCAAACCCCTCTCGTTGAGGGGAAGAAATAAAGGGCACCTTCTAACTCAGGGTTGATTTTGCGTGGGGTTGATAAGGAATTACCCCAGTGTTATTCTCTTTATGTTATCTTTGGACGGGGGAGATCATTGTTTCAGTACATTACAACCTTACTCTACTATAATCTTCCCGTCAAACAAACGAGCATGCCCTTTTTGTTCTTTGGCAAGCCTTTCCTGTAGTGCAAGCCAACAAGATGGAAGGAATGGTTGCAACTCGTACCCTTACTGAAACATGATGTAATCAATTTTTGTTAATGAATTTCCATCAGTTCTTCCTTCTTTAGGCAATATGCATATGACTTATCTCTGCCTTTATTTGTAGGGGTGTTCACTGCGTTTCCATGTTGTAGATCGTGAGCATCATATCGGTAACTAGCCCCCCAAGCAAATAATGAGAGAATAGGAATAAGGGGAAAAGGCCAGCGAGGGAATTATAATATAAGAAGTTTTACATAATGATATTCAAATAGAAAAAGGGTTAAGAAAACATCCTTGATACTAACATGCCTACCTTCCTAAACTCACATATTCCTTTCTTAAGGCTGCTTTTGAAGCCCTTTCTAATATAAGGGCCTTGGTCAAGACTTTGTACGTATGGGGAGTTTCATCCATCTTCCCTTTCCCGTTTCCATTCCTACCCATCGTTACTGGTTTACTCCTCATTCATGTTTTTAGGCCTATTCCTAGGATTTTCCCTATCCCTTGTTTATCCCTTTCCGCGCTACTTCCCTTCCCTTATCTTCCCTTAATGCACTATGCGCTTCTTTTCTTTTCATGCACTATTCCATCTGATGCTTAGCTCATGTAACCCTTCCCCTATGATGCTTAGGTCAGGGAACCTCTCTCTCGAATGCTTAGGTAATTACCATTTGACTTGATGGTAAGGTTAGGTAACCGTTGTGTCTAAAGATGGAATTTTGATTTTTCTACTTAGATACCTGGCTTACTTAAGTTACCAAAATAAAATGAGTCATTAGTTAAAGCAATACTTCGTACATTGAAAGGATTTGGTTAATGAAAGTCCAAGATTTTCTGGTTTCAATCCTTATGTATTGAAATCCCAGGTGGTTGCTGGGATTTACTTTTTATTCTTTCTAAAGAGTTAGATTAGAGCAATACTTTGTGTAGTAAGAGGCAGGGAATGTGGGTTGAGCGTGAGAATGTGAGCTAATAAGCTATGTGAGAATATGAGCTAAGCAAATGTGGCATCGTGAGTGAGTTGGGCGAATGAGAGAATGTGAGTTGAGCGTGGGAATGTGGGCTAAGCGAAATAAAGCTTGTAATGTGCTATGCTTGACCTTGCTCTGAGGTGCCCTCTATAACTCTGAAAGGAAGTGTCCTCTGTCATAAATATTGTTAAGGGGTTTTGCTTTGCGAGGTATATCTTTCTCTAGTTATCGTCCTCTTGTTAAGGGGCTTTGTCGAGTTTATCTCAAGTTAATTTCTATCTTGTTACTGTTTCTCCTTGTCTACGGGATTGATTCTCCCTCGTTAAGGAGCTTGACTTCTACATAACGAGGTAGGGGGAATACTAGGAATGTGAAGGGGGATAAATACTTTGTTACTTTTTTTGTTAAGGGGCTTGACTTCGTTACGAGGTGGGGCTTTGGTAAACTTCTAGTTATGACCCATTTCTAGTTACCAATTTTCCCATTATTAGTGAAAATTCCCCTTCCTGTGCTATGCCTTCCCAGGCTGGGGTAAGAGCGACTAGTCAAGCAAGAGAGTTTAAAATATAAAAGAAACAAACAAAGAAAGAGAGAAAGAAAAACTTAGCCAAATATATTCTTTTCAGTTTAGTAATTACAATGTCTTTCATTGGGGGAATGTCTTTCGACGAGGGAATACCTTTCGTCGAGATCTTCTTTAGATGAATTCTTTCGCTAATAGGGTCGTGAAACCTGGGGTTCTTCATCATTATAGATAGCTTGGTTCAACCCCGCCCTTACCCAAGCTTTATTACATATAATAAATGTATACAAAACAATTGAATGAATTCTCTTTTAGGTTTTCATGGGAACCGGATAAAATAACAAGGGCAAATACTCATGATTACTGAACCATTCTTCTCCCAAAATATTCATTCGGTTGGGGGGGTTGGCTACATACCTCTCATTTTGTTTATTCTGACCCTTTGATTCCTTAGTTTGTCTCTTTTCCTATGGTATTTACGTTACGAAGTTATGAAACGACTAGTTCAAATGTTTCTGTTGATCAAAGATTAGAAAATGTAAGTAGGAACGAGGGGTAAAGAATCCTCAAACGAGAATGCTAATGCTAGATCTAAGTCATTGGAATCTTTTAGATGGGGTTAATTTCCTGTCTCGGACCCCGTAGTTCGAGCCGTGTCTTAGATATCAGGCGGGGAAAGAGCAAAAACGGGGGGGCTCATCATTGGGTCTCCCCCTTTCTATGCTATGAGATAGAATTATAGAGAAGCACATCGTCATACCTCTTAGTAATAGGATATTTGATTCAAGTGGCATCATTACCGATGGAATGGAAGACAGGGGGTAAGGCATGGTCCTTGGTACCCACATGCGGAGGGTAGAATTGCTCTACTATGATCTAGCGAATATTTGTGTTATTTGAAGCGCCTTGCCCCAACTAGACTATATAAGTACGCAAGTATCTAATTGATCTGCCCAGTATAAAAGTACCTAAAGTAAAGGGCTTTCGTTTGGTGAATATAAGCCTTCCCTTCTCACTTCTTGTTCCTTTGCTCAGTCCAGACCCGATTGGATCGACCCTACCTTCTTGAAATAATTAGGTTGGTTCTTTAAAGTATTTGTTGATCCTAGGTACTCCATCACAGCATGGGGAAATATGGGAAGTGAGGAAGATCATGCATAATCAAAAGAATTGTGTGGAATAATTGGATTTATCCAATTGGGGCATCATTTCTCTGGTTCTATTTATTCCCTTTCCTATATTAGATCTATCCAGAAATAGACTCTCGTACGAGTAGTCAAGGTATAAAGAGAAATAAGATATAGGGCTTTGGGTGGTCGGTTCTTCGTTTACCAACAGAAAGCATGGGAGATTATATTGAGATATGATGTATATGATATTATGCTTGCTTCCAAGGCCAGGCGTTTTCATGTTATTAAAAGGGCAGGCCTATTCATTTCTCCTTTCATGGGGGAAACCGGAAGGGATCGATGGGGAAGGGGACCTATTTAGTTAGGTTCCATTTGGTTGGGGATTGGGGGCTTGGTCAGGCAGGAAAGAGCACGATCGAGATATGCTTCCTACCTATCAGTCTTAGGCATATAATCAAAGGGAAAGACATCGACATTCCTGGTTCTTCCATCATCCAATTCACTGAAATGAATCGTGCAGAGAAACAGAAAATGAGACCAAGATCAAAATGAAAACCTATGTTGCTTAGTATTTTCCCAATCCTTTCGGACTAATTATTTATTCTCATCAATCGATCAATCACTCAAGACTGGGCAGATTGAATTCAACATTTCGTCGGCCGCTTCGGTCAATCACTTTCTTCCAGTCATGAATTATATATGTAATTATGCTCTCCTCACCCTCCTCATGTCAGGCGAGCCAAACCCTAAATAATATCTCAATTTGTTCCAGTCATGAATTATATATGTAATTACGCATCAATTTGGGCATCACACCAAACCAAAAATTAATTTTAAGACGCGCGAGTGAGAGGACCTCGTGCATTCCCGTCTCCTTTCGTAGCTCGAGCTAACTAAGGTCTCTTTAGATCCCCCAAGCTCGCCTTCACCCGGAAGCCAACCAACCATGGCCAATAATTCCCCCATTCATAGTCTTTGTTTGTTGCGTCAACAAACAATATTTCTGAATCGGGTCTTAACTTTTACCCCATTGTTCCCCAACGGCTTAGAGAAGTCTATAACACGGGATCAGATGATCTAAACAAATCGTCGAGTTCGAAATGGGATCGAGTGAAAAATGTCGTACAATGGGGGTTCGTTCAGATGAATACATCCGAGATGGGGGCCAACACACATAATGAAAATGAAAGAAGGGGAGCACCATAAGAAGCATCTGACTCAAGGTCGGAATCAGCAGGATCTAAATCCTCAAGCTCTGAATCGGGATATGAGTCATCAAGCTCTGCCTCAGGAGTTGAATTGTCAAGCTGCTAAAGATATGAGTCGTCTGAATAAATCTCGAGATCCAAAATAAAGAAAGCGAGAGGGTCGATCACGCGGTCAAGCAGCTCCAGATCCAGAAAGAGAAAGATCGGGGTTGTTGTTATCAGTCGGTCCACCTCGATTAAGATTGTCGGAATCATGGTCACAACAGGATCAAGTTTGTCTAGCTTTGTTTTGACTAAGATAAAAGGGTTGTTATCCTTCTGAGTCATGCATGTTGCATCTGTTGTAACTTATATCTAGAAAAGCAAAGTTGGTGATGAGGCTACTTGCTTAATCGAATCGTATGGTTGAAGTCCTAGATTCATTTGTATTCAAGGAGTACATACCCGTTCTGCAGTTTTATACTTCTGTGAATTATCGTCCTTTCTCCCACCATGCTCGGGAAGGTCATTGTTTTCCTGCCTTTCGTTCGCCATCAGACGTCTTTTTCCTTCAGTCGGTAGTTCAGGTCAATATCGTTCACCTCAATTCAAGTATAATAAATCACACCAATTCCGAATCACACCAATAACGCATTGAATCGCACAATGAAAACGGTCAGGACAATGCCACCAGGACAACATTACTGCTTCTAATCCTAAAGTTTTCACACTGCGGTAAGGCACTTCAATCGATCAGCAGCGGTGTCGATGAGCGGTAAGTCTCTATCTCCCGGAGTGTCTTGATTAGTGACGAAAAGTATATGGGTTAGTGCAGGTCTTGGTATGACTTGCCACCATCGGTCAAGCATTGACTCTTCGTTCGTTCAAGCTTGGTTAGTTTCAGCCTGCCTATCTGAGTTAGTGTCTTGGTTAGGGCCTAAGAAAAGGGCCTATCTACCTTCACTTGGTTAGAGGCCCTAAACCAGATATTATTTATATTAAAGAAGTTATGAAGACCTTTCCTTCGTTCCCGTCAATATGGCTCTTTGGCTTAGCCCTTCAATCAACAGTTGGGCTCTCGTTCCCATCAGGGTGAAAGTGGTGGTGAAAGCGAGTGCCTAGTGATAATATCCCCACCTAGTTAACCTCGTATAAGATCACTTCCATACCCCACCCCTAAAGCCTCCATTCAAGCATGATCAAACTAGAATACTGAATACCCGGTTTGGTTAGATCATTTGGTCACAGGAATCAATACATATGTAGCACTTCTATCTACAGTTACTTCAATAATATGTGTGCCCGAGTGGGGGAATAAGGTAATGTTGGTAGCACTTTTCCCTTCCCGGTCCGGTAAAACCTGTGTCTTCCTTTATTGATCAAACCGAGTGGACACGAGGGAAGTAGTAATTCCGTGATGGCCACATCCCACTAAGGGCTTGCTAGTCCACACCTCTATTCCCACCCAAGTAATGGTCTTGTGACAAGAGGAGCAAATAGACTGAGTCTTTGTATAAATAGCTCATGAAATAGTTCGAAAGTACAAAACAATGTTTTATTTATCATCCATCTAGCTATCTGAAATGGAGAAATAGTACTTATTCCCTACACCCCTTGCTCAGTTGGATGGGAAAAGTGTTATTAATACCTAGGACCTCATCTCATGAAAATGAGGTGAACCCCAATATTTTAGAAACAGGAGAAGTAAACAAAAAGAGAGTTTGGGAAGATAAGTTTGATTTCTTCCCCTAAAATCACTAGCTAGAAGTTAAGGTTAGGCAAGGTTAGGTAATGATGGGCATAAGTCCAATAACTTCTAACTTCGAGCATAACCTTGAGCTTTACAAAATCTTATCGAAGACCGGGCTTACTTTAAGGGAAGAAGACCTTTCCTGACCCTACTATTCCTAGGTCTGCAAGCCTCCCTTCAATTTAAAGAGTAAGTAAGTCATCAAGCTTCCTCACCTCTCACCCAGAAGTAGGAAAGTAAAGAGTAAAGAGTAGGCAAGCCTCCTCACCTCGCACCCATAACCAAGTTGGCAATCCTCATCGCTTCGCTCATTGAACATTCGCCAGGTAACCAAGCCATCAAAAAAATATTAACAACCAATCCCACACTCTAATGGTCATAGGGCCTTTCCCACTTGCCCCCATGCCTTACCACATGTCTTTCATTCCATCGGTAATGATGCCACTTGAATCAGATATCATATTACTAAGAGGAACGACGATGATGCTTCTCTATAATTCTATCTCATAGCATAGAAAGGGGGAGAACGAATGATGAGCCCCACCTTTTTTGCTCTTTCTCCGCCTGGTATCTAAGACACGACCCGAACTACGGGGTCAGAGACAGGAAACTAACCCCATCTAAAAGATTCCAATGACTTAGATCTAGCATTAGCATTCTCGTTTGAGGAGTCTTTACCTTGCATTCCTACTTACATTTTCTAATCTCCAATCAACATAAATATCTGAACTAGTCGTTTCATAACTTTGTAACGTAAATACCATAGGAAAAGAGACAAAATAAGGAATCAAAGGGTTAGAATAAACAAAATGAATGGTTCCTCCAGGATAAATAATTCCAATTATGTTTGCAGGCAACTCGTTGATTTCATGCAGGGTTTCTCTTTTAATCCCAATAAGGCTAGAAGATCAACATAAAGAGACTTCATTTTAAGATTACCAAATCAAGGCATAATGTTGGAGGCTTACCCGGTTTTGTTGCCATGTTGGTCCATGAATTCCTATTGCCTTAGGCCTAGACACCTAAATCCCAAAATCAAAGGTGAAAACACTTGTTAAAGGTAGGAGGAGGACATGGAAGGCTACACATATTGAAAGTCAGATAGAAAGAAAGAAAAAATAAATAAACAAAAGGAAAGACAATTTTAGAGCCCTAGGGATATAAAAAGGAGAAAGTGTAATTACAGATATATAATAATATATCTTCTTTATACAATGAGATGCTTATCCAGTTCCTTATAATCGAGATCCAGATGCATTATCGATATAATTAGCTAGCAATCCAAACAAGAGTCGGTCGTACCAGAGCCGCTGAATGAAAAACCGCACAAGCCATCGATCCATCCCATCCAGTCCTCCCAATCATCCCAGCTAGCCCATATACAAGCAAGCTAGGAAACTTTGTTGCTTTGAAATGTCTTAAAGAGGTTGTTCAATCATAATTTCATACATTGAAACCCATTGAGACACGCACGGTACGGGATGGTGCAACGGGAAAGGCCTTATCATCATTGGTGTTGTACTATGATGATATTTTAGCACATATGGAGCCACCTAGAAATTAGGATGTGTTTTCCCTAAGTATTTGATGCATTTCCCTTGGTTGACACTTTATTATTGAGGGTAGATGACATTACATGCTTGATTTTATTGACTTCTTGTGTTGATGGGCTCAGAGATGACACGTGGCACTCCTATAGTTTTTTTATGGAATGCTTCGAGAGATTTTTCATGATATCACGCGTGGATAGTAGGATATGGATGTCTATGTGGCTTATTAATGGAACACTACCCTTCCTCCTCTCTCACCTGTGGGGAAAAGGGGAGGAACCAGGGCCCACTGGAAAGTGGGGACCATTAGAGTTTGCATCAATACCCCAAGAGAATGGCATCCCCCAAAGTCGAGGATTGGACAATGTCAACATAAAGGACCTGGTAAGGGTCCTTGTTTGAATCCCTTTGTAGTGCAAACCCTAAGGATGTAGGAGGAAAGTAACAAATTGCAATGTATATGTCCCAAGAAAGGTGGGGCCATGCTACAGATCCTAACCCACATGAATCTAGCAAAATCATCTGTCGCCATCATGGTAACTCTACCTCGGAGAGAATATCGAATCAAGCAAGCCACACTTCTTAAACCACGAACATTGCTAGAGCTTTGGGTCTCCTATCGACATACTGATAAGAAATGATATCTTGGATAGTTCGGGTTGGTCCTGGCGGGGCTCTTGTAGGTCTCGGTTAGAAAGAGAATATCTGATGGTCTGAGAGAATTGTAAATCGAGCCTGGAGAGAGCCAAAAGATACCATTACAATTTCAACACCCAATTGAGATCCTAGGAACCCCACCTTTTCCCACGCGGGGGTGTCATTTAGGGGATCCTGATGGAGTCCACCCAGGGGGGCAAGAATCTCTAATAACCTCTCTGAGATCTCTAATTTCAGCCCATTTGTTAGCTTTCCAAGCTGCAACAACTTGTTCTTGGGACTTTTTGAGTTCATCAACTTGCGATCTTGTTTCTGCTTAGCCTGGAGGGCCTGCAATCTATCCTCCAAGGTCTGGAACCGAAGGAAGAGTGTGGAGTTGGATTCCATCCACACACTCTCTAGAGTGAAATTTGAAAGGCCCGGGTAGTCACGAATAAAAGAAAACCATGTTTGCATGGGATTTAGAGAAGGAGATTAAGGTGGTGGGAGTCCCCTCACCTTCAAGTTCAGCTCTTGAGCTCATCTGGCATGCTTCTCAATGAATTTGTCTTGAACGACTTCTTTAACCTCCACACGTGGGGGTGCATTTCTCTTCCCTTGCACAACTTGAACCCAAGAGCTAAGGGTTACTTGTTGGGTCTTGGCCTCTTGTTTGAAAATGGCTTGCTGGGAACTGATTTAATCTTGCTTCTTAATGTCAAAAATTTCTGCATGAAGAAAGTGCCCTGAGGGATGAAGAGTTTCTTGCTTGTTGGCATCATTGACCTCTTGTTTCATAATTAGGTTCTCATATTCTCATTTTAAAACCCTATTGGTAAGATTATGAATCTTTGCTTGTAAATGAAAATTCAATATTCCACCTATTCTATTAAATTAATGAGCTTTAGGATTCTTGTCTCTTGAATTTTCCTTGTTTTAACCTGTTTTTTACTTCTACCATTGTTGTCTTCACACGTTGGGTCGGAATAAAGGATTTCCATCAATGGGACTGCTCCAGATTTTCGTTTATGGAGGTCGTCACTTGTTGGGTCGTCTGCCATAACCAACTTAGAACTAATATGTTTTTTGTTGTTAGGGGATAACGATGGTAAGAAAGGGCTCGCATTCAAAGATGGTAAGGGCAATATTAATCGTAGTGGTGTTACAATGAGAGGGGAAAGATACCCAGGGACAACAAATGGAGAGGAGGTCATAGGGGATGTTAATATAAGGGAATATATGGGGCCGATATGTATGTATTCCTATGGAACTAACCTTTATGCATGTCTCTTTCTAGGAAACCAATAAGATACATAATAAACATGTGAGGCCTGAAGAATGTGCCCAACCATTTCCAACTTCCCAACAAATGGGAGGTCCTTATGATGCCAAACATGAAGTTTGCTTTGAAGTCTTTGGAGACACCAATCCCACATAGACCCCGATGACAACCCCACCCCAAAAAGGAATGCCCAAATACGTCATAGTCACCCTGGGTATTATATATGTCCAGGTTGTGGGAATCTAGTTTGGTGGAGATTCAACCCAACCAACCAGAAATATGTCTTGTGTTCGCTAAGCACAACACCTGATGTAGCGCAAAAGGTGTCCAAGCATGCAAAGGCTCCATCAACC
>JASDQU010103041.1:13042-23878 GCA_032191745.1 Picea mariana
CACCCATAACCAAGTTGGCAAGCCTCATCGCTTCGCTCATTGAACATTTGCCAGGTAACCAAGCCATCAAAAAAATATTAACAACCAATCCCACACTCTAATGGTCATAGGGCCTTTCCCACTTGCCCCCATGCCTTACCACATGTCTTTCATTCCATCGGTAATGATGCCACTTGAATCAGATATCCTATTACTAAGAGGAACGACGATGATGCTTCTTTATAATTCTATCTCATAGCATAGAAAGGGGGAGACCCAATGATGAGCCCCCCCTTTTTTTCTCTTTCTCCGCCTGGTATCTAAGACACGACCCGAACTACGGGGTCAGAGACAGGAAACTAACCCCATCTAAAAGATTCCAATGACTTAGATCTAGCATTAGCATTCTCGTTTGAGGAGTCTTTACCCCGCGTTCCTACTTACATTTTCTAATCTCTTATCAGCAGAAATATCTGAACTAGTCGTTTCATAACTTTGTAACGTAAATACCATAGGAAAAGAGACAAAATAAGGAATCAAAGGGTCAGAATAAACAAAATGAATGGTTCCTCCAAGATAAATAATTCCAATTATGTTTGTAGGCAACTCGTTGATTTCATGCAAGGTTTCTCTTTTAATCCCAATAAGGCCAGAAGATCAACATAAAGAGACTTCATTTTAAGATTACCAAATGAAGGCATCATGTTGGAGGCTTACTCGGTTTTGTTGGCAGGGATGATTTTAAGGATGGAAATTTGTATTAAAATGTAGAAATGTGGGCTAATATTACTAGTCCTTAATATGCAAAATGTAAAATGTTTGGCAAAAGTTTTGTATAAATATTCAAATTTCTAAGGATTTTATATAGTTTATATAAAATTTTAGCGATTTGTAAGGTAAAACAACTTTATTCTATGGAATATGAGCGAATCATTTTTAGAAAAAATGGAAATTGGCGAATCTTTTTTTGGGAAAACCCATGGAAAATTAGCCCATTTGCGAAATTTATCCCCTAAAATCATCTATGTTTGTTGGTCCATGAATTCCTATCGCCTTAGGCCTAGACACCTAAATCCCAAAATCAAAGGTGAAAACACTTGTTAAAGGTAGGAGGAGGACATGGAAGGCTACACATATTGAAAGTCAGATAGAAAGAAAGAAAAAATAAATAAACAAAAGGAAAGATAATTTTAGAGCCTTAGGGATATAAAAAGGAGAAAGTGTAATTACAGATATATAATAATATATCTTCTTTATACAATGAGATTCTTATCCAGTTCCTTATAATCGAGATCCAGATGCGTTATCGATATAATTAGCTAGCAATCCAAACAAGAGTCAGTCGTACCAGATCCGCTGAATGAAAAAACGCACAAGCCATCGATCCATCCCATCCAATCCTCCCAACCATCCCAACTAGCCCATATACAAGTAAGCTAGGAAACTTTGTTGCTTTGAAATGTCTTAAATAGGTTGTTCAATCATAATTCCATACATTGAAACCCATTGAGACACACACGGTATGGGATGGTGCAACAGGAAAGGACTTATCATCATTGGCGTTGTACTATGATGATATTTTAGCACATATGGAGCCACCTAGAAATTAGGATGTGTTTTCCCTAAGTATTTGATGCATTTCCCTTGGTTGACACTTTATTATTGAGGGTAGATGACATTACACACTTGATTTTATTGACTTCTTGTGTTGATGGGCTCAGAGATGACACATGGCACTCCTAGAGTTTTTTTATGGAATGATTCGAGAGATTTTGCATGATATCATGCGTGGATGGTAGGATATGGATGTCTATGTGGCTTATTAATGGAACACTACCCTTCCTCCTCTCTCACCTATGGGGAAAAGGGGAGGAACCAGGGCCCACTGGAAAGTGGGGACCATTAGAGTTTGCATCAATACCCCAAGAGAATGGCATCCCCCAAAGTCGAGGACTGGGCAATGTCGACATAAACGACCTGGTAAGGGTCCTTGTTTGAATCCCTTTGTAGTGCAAACCCTAAGGATGTAGGAGGAAAGTAACAAATTGCAATGTATATGTCCCAGGAAAGGTGGGGCCATGCTACAAATCCTAACCCACATGAATCTAGCAAAATCATTTGTCGCCATCATGGTAACTCTACCTCGGAGAGAATATCGGATCAAGCAAGCCACACTTCTTAAACCACGAACATTGCTAGAGCTTCGGGTCTCTTATCGACATACTGATAAGAAATGATATCTTGGATAGTTCGGGTTGGTCTTGGCAGGGCTCGTGTAGGTCTCAGTCAGAAAGAGAATATCTAATGGTCTGAGAGAATTGTAAATCGAGCCTGGAGAGAGCCAAAAGATACCATTACAATTTCAACACCCAATTGAGATCCTAGGGACCCCACCTTTTCCCAGGTGGGGGTGTCATTCAGGGGATCCTGATGGAGTCCACCCAGGGGGGCAAGAATCTCTAATAACCTCTCTGAGATCTCTAATTTCAGCCCATTTGTTGGCTTTCCAAGCTGCAACAACTTGTTCTTGGGACTTTTTGAGTTCATCAACTTGCGATCTTGTTTCTGCTTAGCTTGGAGGGCCTGCAATCTATCCTCCAAGGTCTAGAACCGAAGGAAGAGTGTGGAGTTGGATTTCATCCACACACTCTCTAGAGTGAAATTTGAAAGGCCCAGGTAGTCATGAATAAAAGAAACCATGTTTGCATGGGATTTGGAGAAGGAGATTAAGGTGGTGGGAGTCCCCTCACCTTCAAGTTCATCTCTTGAGCTCATCTGGCATGCTTCTCAATGAATTTGTCTTGAACGACTTTTTTAACCTCTGCACGTGGGGGTGCATTTCTCTTCCCTTGCACAACTTGAACCCAAGAGCTAAGGGTTACTTGTTGGGTCTTGGCCTCTTGTTTGAATATGGCTTGCTGGGAACTGATTTCATCTTGCTTCTTAATGTCAAAAATTTCTGCATGAAGAAAGTGCCCTGAGGGATGAAGAGTTTCTTGCTTGTTGGCATCATTGACCTCTTGTTTCATAATTAGGTTCTCGTATTCTCATTTTAAAACCCTATTGGTAAGATTATGAATCTTTGCTTGTAAATGAAAATTCAATATTCCACCTATTCTATTAAATTAATGAGCTTTAGGATTCTTGTCTCTTGAATTTTCCTTGTTTTAACCTGTTTTTTACTTCTACCATTGTTGTCTTCACGTGTTGGGTCGGAATAAAGGATTTCCATCAATGGGACTGCTCCAGATTTTTGTTTATGGAGGCCGTCACTTGTTGGGTCGTCTGCCATAACCAGCTTAGAACTAATATGTTTTTTGTTGCTAGGGGGTAACGATGGTAAGAAAGGGCTCGCATTCAAAGATGGTAAGGGCAATATTAATCGTAGTGGTGTTACAATGAGAGGGGAAAGATCCCCAGGGACAACAAATGGAGAGGTCATAGGCGATGTTAATATAAGGGAATATATGGGGTCGATATGTATGTATTCCTATGGAGCTAACCTTTATGCATGTCTCTTTCTAGGAAACCAACAAGATACATAATAAACATGTGAGGCCTGAAGAATGCGCCCAACCATTTCCAACTTCCCAACAAATGGGAGGTCCTTATGATGCCAAACATGAAGTTTGCTTTGAAGTCTTTGGAGACACCAATCCCACATAGACCCCAATGACAACCCCACCCCATAAAGGAATGCCCAAATACATCATAGTCACCCTGGGTATTATATATGTCCAGGCTGTGGGAATCTAGTTTGGTGGAGATCCAACCCAACCAACCAGAAATATGTCTTGTGTTCGCTAAGCACAACACCTGATGTAGCGCAAAAGGTGTCCAAGCATGCAAAGGCTCCATCAACCAAACTTTGCTCAACACTCACAAAGAGGAGATAATTGTTTGCAAAATGGTTATTAACCATCATTGAACCATTCAAGAGAAGAATGCACTGCACTTTCCCCTGAATACGAGCATACTCTAGTAAATAACCCAAAGCATCTATGTCAAAATGTTGAAATATGGGGCTAGAGGGCAACTCTAGGGAATGGATCAATGGAGGAAATTTGCAAGGGTAAGGAATTATTAACCAAGGCAAAGGTTGATGCATTAGTAAAGAGAGTGTTCACCATGGGCACATATCTCTATCCAAAACCAAAACAAGGCAACATCTCTATAATGAAGGACCAATCTACTTGATCATATGCTTTGTAAAAGTCAATTTTAAGAAAAAGGGACTCTTGGCCAGTGTCTTAGAGGTTGGGCCTACTCCAAAGCCTTCCAAGTTGAAATCACAATGTCTAGAATGAACTGCCCTTGCAAAAAACCGGTTTGTTCATGTTTAACCACCTTTCGTGTAACTAAACAGATCCTTAGGGCCAATGCCTTGGCCATAATTTTGTAAGCAATGATGAGCAAGGTGATAGGTCTCCAACCCCCAATGGTGTCTCTAGCCACATTCTTTGGAATAAGCTTGATCAAGCCTTGATTGAGAAATTCAGAAAGTTTAGCAAAAGAGAACACTTTAGATGCAAAAGAACAAAAGTCATCCCCAATGGTGTCTCGCATGTCTTGTAAAATTAACAAGCAAGGCCATCCATACTCGACGATTTTCCATTCTACATGGAAGAAAGAGCGGAAAACAACTCCTCCTTAGAGAAGTCTTTATCTAACTTGTCCCAATCACCAATAAACACTTGGTGATAGGCAAGCATATTACTAGCATTTCTAGCATCCAACATAATTCGTCAGAGTATATGGAGAAAAAATATTTTTTAAATGAAGCCCAAACATACCTCTAACCGTGGAAGGGTCCTTTGCAAGAGACCCATCTTCCTTGCGTAAACTAAGAACTCTCTCAACAACCACCTTCCTCTTCAAGAAGTTGAAGAATAATTTGAAGCTTTCATCCCCATCTTGAATCCACTGCAAATGGGAACGGATCTGGACACCTCTAGCAATGTAATCCTCACCTCTATGAACAACCATTTCCAACTTCGCAGTCTCCTCTTGAAGAGTTACATTATGAAGATTCTCTTCAAGAAAGAAGCGAACCTCCTCAATTCTAAGTCTAGCCTCCTGCAACTCTTTTCGCCGTTTATGAGTCATCATTCGACACCATCCTCTCATAAACTTAACAGTGTGATGGTTACATGAAGATTGCAGGATTTAAGTGGATGGATAGAGGGGAATTTTGGCTCATGCACATCTTTCCTTGACACTTCCATTATGGCTTGTTTCGACTACCTTAGGATTTTGCTTTTGCGATGGGTGTGCAGTGCCTAAAGGAAATTTTTCCTTGCATAGTTTGATCGTGGTTGTCACTGCCCTCCCCAAGAGCCTAGCAGGATCTCCAGTTATATTGGTGTTGGATGTAGCATGACTTGGTGATGATTATATTTGTACCTTGCTATATTGGTGTGGTGGAGATGATTATATATGTTGGTTGGTTAGAAGGGTACATCTCACATGTTCCCCTTTCATTATTTGATCATCATTGGCGTTGTACTATGATGATATTTGAGCGCATATGGAGCCACCTAGAAATTAAGATGTGTTTTCCCCAAGAATTTGATGCATTTCCCTTGGTTGACACTTTATTAGAGGGTAGATGACATTACATGCTTGATTTTATTGACTTCTTGTGTTGATGGGCTTAGAGATGACACGTATGGCACTCCTAGAGTTTTTTTATGGAACTCTTCGAGAGATTTTGCATGATCTCACGTGTGGATGGAAGGATATGGATGTCTATGTGGCTTATTAATGGAACACTACCCTTCCTCCTCTCTCACCTGTGGGGAAAAAGGGGGGAACTAGGGCCTGTTGGAAAGTGGGGACCATTAGAGTTTGCATTGACTTTCACGTTGCCTTACCACCTGGGCCTTTCCCGTTGCACCATCCCGTACCGTGCATGTCTCAATGGGTTTCAATATATGGAATTATGATTGAACAACCTCTTTAAGACGTTTCAAAGAAACAAAGTTTCCTAGATTGCTTGTATATGGGCTAGTTGGGATGGCTAGGAGGATTGGATGGGATGGATCGATGGCTTGTGCGGTTTTTCATTCAAGGGCTCTGGTACAACTGGATCTTGTTTGGATTTCTAGCTAATTATATCGATAATGCATCTGGATCTCGATTATAAGGAACTAAATAAGAATCTAATTGTATAAAGAAGATATATTATTATATATATGTAATTACTCTTCCTCTTTTTTATATCCCTAAGGCTCTAAAATTGTCTTTCCTTTTCTTTATTTATTTTTTCTTTCTTTCTATTTGACTTTCAATATGTGTAGCCTTACATGTCCTCCTCCTACCTTTAACAAGTGTTTTCACCTTTGATTTTGGGATTTAGGTGCCCAGGCCTAAGGCGATAAGAATTCATGGACCAACAAAACCATGTAAGCCTCCAACCTGGTGCCTTCATTTGGTAATCTTAAAATAAAGTCTCTTTCTATTGATCTTCTGGCCTTATTGGGATTAAAAGAGAAACCTTGCATGAAATCAGCGAGTTGCCTACATACATAATTGGAATTATTTATCCTGGAGGAACCATTCCCTTTTGAAGTTATCAACTTCCATATGAAAATTGTATGCTTTTGAACTTGTCCAAACACATATTTTACGTATCCAAAATGCCTAAGGACGTTTCTCGAATCAACTGGAACCACCCAACCTTTCGGGATGCTCGCCTCCCAACCAGCTTTATTGGAAGTAATCACCTTATATGCGTGAAATTGGCCATTTGGATGAATTAAAATGCAAGTTCTAAACCCTTATGGAGCATTCCTCCTAAAAGCTAGGTTTTTATTGAAAGTGCATTTTGAAACATTTCTTCATATCGACTGGAACCACCCCAAAAGAACCAACTTGCTTAGATAAAATGAATGGGCTATAGTTTAACCTAACCTGTGCATAAGCTTGCTTATACTACTACCAGCATGCTGATTGGATGGATTAATATGAAAGGATGGAAGGAATTACCTGACATGCATGAAATCATCAATTTGGCCTAATA
Source organism: Picea mariana (assembly GCA_032191745.1). Taxonomy (NCBI): domain Eukaryota; kingdom Viridiplantae; phylum Streptophyta; class Pinopsida; order Pinales; family Pinaceae; genus Picea; species Picea mariana. The sequence goes on from JASDQU010103041.1 coordinate 20,043, forward strand.
AAACCTCTATTTTTGGACCCAAGTGAAAGGATGCCTCAACCCCCCTCAGAGAGTTTGCATTAAGCAAAAGCGCATTTTAGAGTGTTTTAGGCATAGTTGGCCCATCGGGCATGTCTAGTTGTCTATGGTTCTATCAGACTAAGATCAAAAGTATAATGTGATATGGGGTCAATGTGTAACATTTTGTGTAATCTCGGGGGGCAAACGTAGTTGGTATGACCAGGTCGAGGAATTTCAGGCGAGGTAGGATTCACGGTGTCCTTGAGTTTCCACTGCTCGCTGCTGGGAACTGGGCCCTGAGGTGTAACTGTGGCACTCAAGGGGCAGTAGGTGTGTGGTAGACGGGTGTGTAACAATCTAGCAAGTAATCAATAAAAAAAAAGCACATAGAGGTGTAACGTATATAAATAAAAGTATAAATGAAAGCATGACATCCCGTGAAGCATCCGTCCACTCTGTCTGTATGGGTTCCTTGCATGCACCATGCCTCGCCCCCACCCACCTGAAACATCCACCATCTATCTATTATTCAGCAAGTTATAAAAAGAAAGCTCTGACTAGCTCTTATCCCAGCCATGCAGCCTTGGTTCCTAGTCCACGAAGTGAAGGATCCCTAGTTGTTGCGAATGACCTGGATTTTCCTTGCAAGATCTGATCAACTCACATGGATTCACAAAAACAAAAAGAGATATGGGGAAATGGAAAGGAAAATCTAGGGGGCATTGTGAATGGGAAAAATATCCCTTGTGGATGAAGATTATCAGTAGAGGATTACCCCATGGAAGGTAGATCAATGGTCTCAATTAGATCAACGACTCACAATCTTTCATGGGAGGTTAAAGAAAGGGGGCCTAAAAAATAGAAAGTGTTGCAAGTGGAAAATATCATTCTCATAGGGAAAGATGGACAACTCAAGTGCCCCATGCAAATAAATGATCAACGATGGAGATGCCCCCTCCATGAAAGTAGATCTACGACGTAGGTGGCCCTGTGAAATATGGAAAAGGAAAAAGGAAAATCCTAGGGGGGCCTGCGAATGGTCAGGATTTTGCTTTCTCATTGTTGTATTCCTTGAGATATTTCATGGCTAGGGAAACAATGCCAAGGACATTTTAAATCTCAGGTGGGTGGAGTTTTAAAATCTGTTCAAAGAAAAGATAATTTTAACATTGGTTTTGACTGTGATATTCTATGATAAATCTATTTTATTTATAGTCAAACCATAAAGGGCTTAGATCTTAATGCTTTGGCACAATTTAAATTATCATTCGCAGAATAGTGGGAAAACAAAATCAAAGATAAAAATGATATATCTAAAGATAAATATCAAAACTATCTCGGATAGAAGAAAATACAGACAAATATAAACAAGTTTTATTTGTTCATGTAAAATTACATTTCAAAACATAAACAAATTATAAGATTAAAGAAATAGGTCATAAATTTAACTTACAATTGAATCCATGAAATCTAAAACCTTAACCAGTGCTTGATATAGACAGTGGTGGTCGTACTAAATTGTTTGTAGCATCAACTCATATACATTTGAAAGAAAGGAAGAAAAACAAGAATAACAAGACACTGAGAAAGATCACATATGCCAAAGATCAAAATGAAGAATCATTTACTGCTTGCAAAACTGTTTTTTATTAAAACTTCAAAAGGTCTCCAGTTCAAAATCCTTGTGACTACATCGAGTTTTCCTTCTTTTGTACAAAAAGGTCTACAACCAAAATTGGTTGGAAAATCTATCTTTCAACCTTTAATTTACATCAATAAAATCAACGATTACAAAATAAGATGATATCCATTCGATAATAGAATGATTACCTAACTTTTAGTTCACTTTGTTGAAGTTGTTGGAACCAACTATTCGTTGATTAGCTATAGAATAAGTTGCCACGTCTCATTTGATGGGTAATGAAATGACTTCATTTTCATGAATGCAATATCAAATTATGTGTACTTTTCATACGTGAGAGTAACATCAAACAACTCTTTTACTTGACATAAAACATACAAATCATCAACTAGCATGTCCATAATAGTTTGCCCATTTAACACATCTAATCTTTGCTTGAACTTCTTATCATCTCCTTTGACCTTGAAAAGATGTTGCCTACATATTTCAAAAGGAAGAAATTTTCCCTTTTCACCCCAAACAGTTGGTAAACCCATATTTACAAATTTGTCAAATCTATTATTGAAAGTATATACATTCTTTCTCAACAATATGCATTTGTTTTGAGTATGTTGAATGAGATTTATTTTGGTAAAGACCCTTTCAATCTTCATAATTGTCTAATTTCTATTACCGATTCCCTTTGACGTCAAGGCATCTCTGGAATGAGTATTTAGGAACTTGATCATCTGACCAACTCTCTGAGGATTGTTTCCCAAATCCAAAAAATCTTGTTGTACAATGTTTTCAGTGTTGAAATATTGTAACTTCTAAGAATATTCTAATTATATTTCAGTTATTATTTAATAGATCAAATCCTTTTTTGTGGATTAATCAAGTAGGGTCTTGTATAAGATCAAATCCCCTTTTGTGGATTGGTCAAACTATATTTATATAGTGGTATTTGTAAAGTCAAACCCTAGTAATTATAAAGTGGTTTTAGCCACTTCTAGGAGAAGTTGGCTCAACCAAGTGAAGAGACACAACCCTAGCGCCATCTCACATTTGTATTTATATGTGAGGTTGGTGTCTCATTTACACACACTCACTCACTCACTCACTCATTTAGTGCGCATATTTTGAAGGTAGTTGTAGTTGCAGGAGGAAGGAGAAGAGAGGTGCATGCTCAGTCTTGGTTTATCTTTGGTGTTTTGGTCTTAGTCTTGGCATAGTATTGACAATCTATTATTGAGGAAGTTTTTGCTGGGTTTTCTCCCCCATGAGGGTTTCCCAGGATAAAATGTTGTGTACCTTGTGATTGTGTTTCTTTCAGTGATCCTCTTTACACTGTTGTTTTGAAATTTCATTGAATGCTCATGTAATTTGGAAATAACCTAATAACAATAGTAAAAACTTAACATGGTATTAAAGCTTGACTGAATAGAGCATCTTTCACTGAGTATCTAGATGCCATTGTTGTCGTACAAGAAAATTAGGAGTTTTTTACTGAGGAGGAATTTTTGACCAAAAATCACCTTGGGAAGTGCACCCCACCCTAGTGCATCTTTTGGCAGCTTGAGCGAACTTTTTCAGTGGCTAGATTCTCCAGAAAGTCAAACCCCAGTTTTGACTGGTACCAGAAAACCAGAACTAGTACGAGAAGTACCAGTCCATAATTGCTTAGATCAAGTTTCAAGGGGTAAAACTTGGAATTTTCTGAAACAATTAGCTCCAACAAACTCGCCTCAGCCCATCACATCTCCTGGTAAGCTCAATTTAATTTTTTGAGCACTTTCATTTTTTGGTCATTTTCTTAGCTCCAGGTCAAGATGTTTGCAAGCACCAAGCTTGTTGACAAGCTAGAAGGTGTGGAAAATTTTCGTGCCGGGAAGTTCATAATTGAACTCATTCTTGAAGAGAATGACCTTGCAAAATTCATAAAAGTGTTAAAATGTTACCTAAGGAAAGGTGTCTTTGCCATGTGTGGTGTCTAGCATGGTGGGGACACATTAAAAAGGTTGCCTAGCCTTAATGACCTTTTAAAGTGTCATTAGTGTTTTAATTATAAAGTGAGTTTCACTTTATAATAAAGTGACTAAGTGGGTCGCTTTATTAAAAGTGACATTAATTAATTAAAGAGAAATTAATTAATGAGGGTTTATTATGAGCCATTGGATTAAATTAATTTTGACCTTTGGATTAAAAGAGTATAACC
>JASDQU010103041.1:23928-36818 GCA_032191745.1 Picea mariana
AACACTCACAAAGAGGAGATAATTGTTTGCAAAATGGTTATTAACCATCATTGAACCATTCAAGAGAAGAATGCACTGCACTTTCCCCTGAATACGAGCATACTCTAGTAAATAACCCAAAGCATCTATGTCAAAATGTTGAAATATGGGGCTAGAGGGCAGCTCTGGGGAATGGATCAATGGAGGAAATTTGCAAGGGTAAGGAATTATTAACCAAGGCAAAGGTTGATGCATTAGTAAAGAGAGTGTTCACCATGGGCACATATCTCGATCCAAAACCAAAACGAGTCAACATCTCTATAATGAAGGACCAATCTACTTGATCGTATGCTTTGTAAAAGTCAATTTTAAGAAAAAGGGACTCTTGGCCAGTGTCTTGGAGGTTGGGCCTACTCCAAAGCCTTCCAAGTTGAAATCAAAATGTCTAGAATGACTGCCCTTGCAAAAAACCGGTTTGTTCATGTTTAACCACCTTTCGTGTAACTAAACAGATCCTTAGGGCCAATGCCTTGGCCATAATTTTGTAAGCAATGATGAGCAAGGTGATAGGTCTCCAACCCCCAATGGTGTCTCTAGCCACATTCTTTAGAATAATCTTGATCAAGCCTTGATTGAGAAATTCATAAAGTTTAGCAAAAGAGAACACTTTAGATGCAAAAGAACAAAAGTCATCCCCAATGGTGTCTCGCATGCCTTGTAAAATTAACAAGCAAGGCCATCCATACTCGACGATTTTCCATTCTACATGGAAGAAAGAGAGGAAAGCAACTCCTCCTTAGAGAAGTCTTTATCTAACTTGTCCCAATCACCAATAGACACTTGGTGATAGGCAACCATATTACTAGCATTTCTAGCATCCAACATAATTCGTCAAAGTATATGGAGAAAAAATCTTTTTTAAATGAAGCCCAAACATACCTTTGACCGTGGAAGGGTCCTTTGCAATAGACCCATCTTCCTTGCGTAAACTAAGAACTCTCTCAACAACCACCTTCCTCTTGAAGAAGTTGAAGAATAATTTGGAGCTTTCATCCCCATCTTGAATCCACTGCAAGTGGGAACGGATCTGGACACCTCTAGCAATGCAATCCTCACCTCTATGAACAACCATTTCCAACTTCGCAGTCTCCTCTTGAAGAGTTACATTATGAAGATTCTCTTCAAGAAAGAAGCGAACCTCCTCAATTCTAAGTCGAGCCTCCTACAACTCTTTTCGTCGTTTATGAGTCATCATTCGACACCATCCTCTCATAAACTTAACAGTGCGACGATTACATGAATATTGCAGGATTTAAGTGGATGGATAGAGGGGAATTTTGGTTCATGCACATCTTTCCTCGACACTTCCATTATGGCTTGTTTCGACTACCTTAGGATTTTGCTTTTGTGATGGGTGTGCGGTGCCTAGAGGAAATTTTTCCTTGCATAGTTTGATCGTGGTTGTCACTGCCCTCCCCAAGAGCCTAGCAGGATCTCCAGTTATATTGGTGTTGGATGTACCATGACTTGGTGATGATTATATTTGTACCTTGCTATATTGGTGTGGTGGAGATGATTATATATGTTGGTTGGTTAGAAGGGTACATCTCACATGTTCCCCTTTCATTATTTGATCATCATTGGCGTTGTACTATGATGATATTTGAGCACATATGGAGCCACCTAGAAATTAGGATGTATTTTTCCTAAGTATTTGATGCATTTCCCTTGGTTGACACTTTATTATTGAGGGTAGATGACATTACACGCTTGATTTTATTGACTTCTTGTGTTGATGGGCTCAGAGATGACACGTGTGGCACTCCTAGAGTTTTTTTGTGGAACTCTTCGAGAGATTTTGCATGATCTCACGTGTGGATGGAAGGATATGGATGTCTATGTGGCTTATTAATGGAACACTACCCTTCCTCCTCTCTCACCTGTGGGGAAAAAGGGGGGAACCAAGGCCTGCTGGAAAGTGGGGACCATTAGAATTTGCATTGACTTTCACGTTGCCTTACCACCTGGGCCTTTCCCGTTGCACCATCCCATACCGTGTGTGTCTCAATGGGTTTCAATGTATGGAATTATGATTGAACAACCTCTTTAAGATGTTTCAAAGAAACAAAGTTTCCTAGATTGCTTGTATATGGGCTAGTTGGGATGGCTAGGAGGATTGGATGGGATGGATCGATGGCTTGCGCGTTTTTTCATCTGGTACGACCGGATCTTGTTTGGATTTCTAGCTAATTATATCGATAATGCATCTGGATCTCGATTATAAGGAACTGGATAAGAATCTAATTGTATAAAGAAGATATATTATTATATATATGTAATTACTCTTCCTCTTTTTTATATCCCTAAGGCTCTAAAATTGTCTTTTCTTTTCTTTATTTATTTTTTCTTTCTTTCTATCTGACTTTCAATATGTGTAGCCTTACATGTCCTCCTCCTACCTTTAACAAGTGTTTTCACCTTTGATTTTGGTATTTAGGTGCCCAGGCCTAAGGCGATAGGAATTCATGGACCAACAAAACCGTGTAAGCCTCCAACCTGGTGCCTTCATTTGGTAATCTTAAAATGAAGTCTCTTTCCGTTGATCTTCTGGCCTTATTGGGATTAAAGAGAAACCCTGCAAGAAATCAACGAGTTGCCTACATACATAATTGGAATTATTTATCCTGAAGGAACCATTCCCTTTTGAAGTTATCAACTTCCATATGAAAATTGTATGCTTCTGAACCTGTCCAAACACATATTTTACGTATCCAAAATGCCTAAGGACGTTTCTCGGATCAGCTGGAACCACCCAACCTTTTGGGATGCTCGCCTCCCAACTGGCTTTATTGGAAGTAATCACCTTATATGCGTGAAATTGGCCATTTGGCTAAATTAAAATGCAAGTTCTAAACCCTTATGGAGCATTCCTCCTAAAAGCTAGGTTTTTATTGAAAGTGCATTTTGAAACATTTCTTCGTATCGACTGGAACCACCCCAAAAGAACCAACTTGCTTAGATAAAATGAATGGGCTATAGTTTAACCTAACATGTGCATAAACTTGCTTATACTGCTACCAGCCTACTGATTGGATGGATTAATATGAAAGGATGGAAGGAATTACCCGACATGCATGAGATGATCAATTTGGCCTAATAAAACCTCTATTTTTGGACCCAGGTGAAAGGATGCCTCAACCCCCCTCAGAGAGTTTGCATTAAGCAAAAGCACATTTTAGAGTGTTTTAGGCATAGTTGGCCCAACATACATGTCTAGTTGTCTATGGTTCTATCAGACTAAGATCAAAAGTATAATGTGATATGGGGTCAATGTGTAACATTCTGTGTAATCTCGGGGGGCAAACGTAGTTGGTATGACCAGGTCGAGGAATTTCGAGCGAGGTAGGATTCACGGTGTCCTTGAGTTTCCACTACTCGCTGCTAGGAACTGGGCCTTGAGGTGTAACCGTGGCACTCAGGGGGCAGTAGGTGTGTGGTAGATAGGTGTGTAACAATCTAGCAAGTAATCAATTAAAAAAAGAAGCACATAAAGGTGCAACATATATAAAAAAAAGTATAAATGAAAGCACAACATCCCGCAAAGCGTCCGTCCACTCGGTCTGTATGGGTTCCTTGCGTGCACTGCTCCTCGCCCCCACCCACCCAAAATATCCACCATCTATCTATTATTCAGCAAGTTATAAAAAGAAAGCTCTGACTGGTTCTTATCCCAGCCATGTAGCCTTGGTTCCTAGTCCACGAAGTGAAGGATCCCTAGTTGTTGCGAATGACCTGGATTTTCCTTGTAAGATCTGATCAACAACTCACATGGATTCAAAAAAACAAAAAGAGATATGGGGAAATGGAAAGGAAAATCTAGGGGGCATTGTGAATGGGAAAAATATCCCTTGTGGATGAAGATTATCAGTAGAGGATTACCCTATGGAAGGTAGATCAATGGTCTCGATTAGATCAACGACTCACGATCTTTCATGAGAGGTTAAAGAAAGGGGGCCTAAAAAACATAAAGTGTTGCAAGTGGAAAATATCATTCTCGTAGGGAAAGATGGACAACTCAAGTGCCCCATGCAAATAAATGATCAACGGTGGAGATCCCCCCTCCATGAAAGTAGATCTACGACGTAGGTGGCCCTGTGAAATATGGAAAAGGAAAAAGGAAAAGCCTAGGGGGGCTACGAATGGTCAGGATTTTGCTTGCTCATTGTTGTATTCCTTGAGATATTTCATGGCTAGGGAAACAATGCCAAGGACATTTTAAATCTCAGGTGGTTGGAGTTTTAAAATCCGTTCAAAGAAAAGATAATTTTAACACTGGTTTTGACTGTGATATTTTATGATAAATCTATTTTATTTATAGTCAAACCATAAAGGGCTTAGATCTTAATGCTTTGGCACAATTTAAATTATCGTTGGCAAAATAGTGGGAAAACAAAATCAAAGATAAAAATGACATATCTAAAGATAAATATCACAACTATCTCGGATAGAAGAAAATACAGACAAATATAAACAAGTTTTTTATTGTTCATGTAAAATTACATTTCAAAACATAAACAAATTATAAGATTAAAGAAACAGGTCATAAATTTAACTTACAGTTGAATCCATGAAATCTAAAACCTTAACCAATGCTTGATATAGACAGTGGTGGTCATACTAAATTGTTTGTAGCATCAACTCATATACATTTGAAAGAAAGGAAGAAAAACAAGAATAAAAAGTTACTGAGAAAGATCACATATGCCAAAGATCAAAATGAAGAATCATTTACTGCTTGCAAAACTGATTTTTATTAAAACTTCAAAAGGTCTCCAATTCAAAATCCTTGTGACTACATCGAGTTTTCCTTCTTTTGTACAAAAAGCTCTACAACCAAAATTGGTTGGAAAATCTATCTTTCAACCTTTAATTTACATCAATAAAATCAACCATTACAAAATAAGATGATATCCATTCGATAATAGAATGATTACCTAAATTTTAGTTGACTTTGTTGAAGTTGTTGGAACCAACTATTCGTTGATTAGCTATAGAATAAGTTGCCACGTCTCATTTGATGGGTAATGAAATGACTTCATTTTCATGAATGCAATATCAAATTATGTGTACTTTTCATACGTGAGAGTAACATCAAACAACTCTTTTACTTGACATAAAACATACAAATCATCAACTAGCATGTCCATAATAGTTTGCCCATTTAACACATCTAATATTTGCTTGAACTTCTTATCATCTCCTTTGACCTTGAAAAGATGTTGCCTACATATTTCAAAAGGAAGAAATTTTCTCTTTTCACCCCAAATAGTTGGTAAACCCATATTTACCAATTTGTCAAATCTATTATTGAAAGTATATACATTATTTCTCAACAATATGCATTTGTTTTGAGTATGTTGAATGAGATTTATTTTGGTAAAGACCCTTTCAATCTCCATAATTGTCTAATTTCTATTACCGATTCCCTTTGACATCAAGGCATCTTTGGAATGAGTATTTAGGAACTTGATCATCCGACCGACTATCTGAGGATTGTTTCCCAAATCCAAAAAATCTTGTTGTACAATGTTTTCAGTGTTGAAATATTGTAACTTCTAAGAATATTCTAATTATATTTGAGTTATTATTTAATAGATCAAATCCCCTTTTGTGGATTGATCAAGTAGGGTCTTGTATAAGATCAAATCCCCTTTTGTGGATTGGTCAAACTATATTTATATAGTGGTATTTGTAAAGTCAAACCCTAGTAATTATAAAGTGGTTTTAGCCACTTCTAGGAGAAGTTGGCTCAACCAAGTGAAGAGACACAACCCTAGTGCCATCTCACATTTGTATTTATATGTGAGGTTGGTGTCTCATTTACACACACTCACTCACTCACTCATCTAGTGCACATATCTTGAAGGTAGTTGTAGTTGCAGGAGGAAGGATAAGAGAGGTGCATGCTCAGTCTTGGTCTATCTTTGGTGTTTTGGTCTTAGTCTTGGCATTGTATTGACAATCTATTATTGAGGAAGTTTTTGTTGGGTTTTCTCCCCCATGAGGGTTTCCCAGGATAAAATGTTGTGTACCTTGTGATTGTGTTTCTTTCAGTGATCCTCTTTATATTGTTGTGTTGGAATTTCATTGAATGCTCATGTAATTTGGAAATAACCTAATAACAACAGTAAAAACTTAACATGGTATCAAAGCTTGACTGAATAGAGCATCTTTCACTGGGTATCTAGATGTCATTGTTGTCGTACAAGAAAATTAGGATTTTTTTATTGAAGAGGAATTTTTGACCAAAAATCACCTTGGGAAGTGCACCCTGCCCTAGCGCATCTTTTGGTAGCTTAAGCGAACTTTTTCAGTGGCTAGATTCTCCAGAAAGTCAAACCCCAGTTTTGACTGGTACCGGAAAACCAGAACTAGTACGAGAAGTACCAGTCCATAATTTCTCAGATCAAGTTTCAAGGGGTAAAACTTGGAATTTTTTGAAACAGTCAGCTCCAGCAAACTCGCCTCAACCCAACACATCTCTTGGTAAGCTCAGTTTAATTTGTTGAGCACTTTCATTTTTTGGTCATTTTCTTAGCTCCAGGTCAAGATGTTTGCAAGTACCAAGCTTGTTGACAAGCTAGAAGGTGTGGAAAATTTTCGTGCTTGGAAGTACATAATTGAACTCATTCTTGAAGAGAATGACCTTGCAAAATTCATAAAAGAAAATGTATCGGAACCCGAAGAAAATGCAACCAAGGAGAAGTACAAGAAGGATATGATTAGGCTAAAAGAATAATTGCATATTCCATTAAATACCACTTGATCCCTCAAGTGTCTTCTAAGAATACTCCAAAATATATGTTTGATTCCCTAACCAAAATGTATGAAGGAAAGAACATCAACCGGGAGATGAACTTGAGAACCCAACTCAAGAATACAAAGATGCAAAAAGGAGAAACAATTCAAGACTATTTCTCTAGGGTTTATCAATTCAATGAACAGTTAGATGCAATTGGAGACAACTTAGATGAATATGAACTCGTGATGACAACTCTTAATGGTCTCATAAGACCTTGGGATGCCTTCATCCAAACTATTTGTTCAAGAAAAAAGAAACTCCAATTTGACAACTTATGGGAAGAATGTGTTCAAGAAGAAGTAAGAGTGGCCAATCGAGAAGTCGTCCTATTAAGAGATGAATATCAAGCCCTAGCTGCTCATGCTAAGGGTGGAAATGGAAAGTCTCATTTTCAAAAGGAGACCCACTTTCATAAAGATTCTCACTCTCCAAAGAGATTCTAGAAATATCGTAAGGGTCATAGAAAGGGAAAAGATTTCTCCTCCTACCAATGTTATCATGTGATAAGACGGGACACAATGCTAAGAATTGTCCTGCCAAAAGGGAAGAATACAAGAGCAGAAATAACAAAAGACATCATGCCCATGCAGCCGAAGATGATGAGCCACCCAAGAAGTTAGCTAAAGAAGAGATTGGAGAATATGATTTGTTTTCCGCTCTCTCGTGATCCGTGACACCTGGAGAGGATACTTGGCTTACAGATAGTGGTACCTCTAAGCACATGATAGGTCAGAAGAACACTCTATACATCCTTATAGAAACAAACTTCCCCCAGAAAGTTTCACTTTGAGATGATTATCAGTGCCCTATCAAAGAAATGGGAGAAGCCACCTACAAACTTTATTCATGAACTCCAATGAGAATGAAGGATGTACTCTATGTACCAAGTTTGAAAAAGAACTTACTTTCTATTTCATCCCTAGATAAGAAATGTTTTAGGGTTGCTTTCATAGATGGTAAATTTTTTATGTGGTCTAAAGGAAAAGCTATAGAATATGTAGTTGTTATTGGAATAAAAGAAGGTGGTTTTTACAAGTTAAAGGGTCACTCGGAAGTAGCTTTGACTCACTCTACTAAAAGTCCTTGTGAACTTTGGCGTAGAAGACTAGCTCACATTAACTACAAATCCTTACCATATGTAAGCAAGGTAGTCACAGGTTTACCAGAACTAAAGGTTGATCATGAAGGTGTATGCAAGGGATGTGCACAAGAAAAGAACATAAATAATCATTTTCCAAAGAGTGACAGTAAAGCATAAGGAATTTTGAAACTTGTCCACTCAGATATATGTGGTCCAATGCCATCAACCTCTCTAAGCGGGTATGTATACTATGTATCTTTTATTGATGATTACTCTCGTAAGACTTGGGTTTATTTCTTAAAGTCAAAAGATGAAGTACTTGGAAAATTCAAGGAATTCAAAGCCTTGGTAGAAAACCTCTCTGAAAGGGAAATCAAGATACTTAGGTCAGACAATGGAGGAGAGTACACTTCAAATGAATTTGGAAGTTTTTGCAGAGATGTCGGGATTAAGAGGGAGCCCACCACTCCCTATAATCCTCAACAAAATGGTGTATCAAAAAGAAACAATAGAACGATTATGGAAGCAGTAAAGACTATGATTCACGATCAAGATCTTCCAATGCACTTATGGGTTGAAACAGCAAGAACAACAGTATATGTCTAAAACATATTATCCCATAGTGCAATTGGATTCAAAATTCCCGAAGAAATGTTTACCATAAAGAAGCCATAAGTAAGCCATCTCAAAATATTTGGTTGTCCAGTATTTGTACATATTCCAAAAGAAAAGAGAACTAAGATGGATCCTTCAAGAAAGAAGGGAATATTTGTTGGATATTGTGAGGTCTCTAAGGCCTTCATAATTTACATACCAGGTTACCATCATATTGAGATCGACCAAGATGTAACCTTTGATGAAGATGCAACACTCAAAAGATCAAGGAAATGTCAGCATGAAGAAGTATATGAAGAAGAACATGTAGCTCCCAGAGTTGCAGAACCCATAAAAGAAGTTGTAGTTACCCTTGATGATGAGATTCTAGAAGATCATGATATGATAGAATCTCAAGAACCTCCCCATATGACGATCTCTCACAAGAGAAAGCCAGCTTGGGCGAAAGAACTTATTCAAGATGCAGAGAAGTATGGTTCCCCAGAAGGAACCATGAGACAAAGCAATAAACCTAAGTCATTCTCCAGCTATATGGCCTTGATGTGTGATCTCTTAGAAAAGGAACCTACTTGCTTTGAGGAAGTCCAGAAGAAAGAATGGATGGACACCATGACAGAAGAATACCAGTACATTATGAAGAATGATGTATGGGAAGTAGTTACCAGACCAAAGAACAAAGATGTGGTATCTTCCAAGTGGATATACAAAATAAAACATGCAACAAGCGGAAGCATTGAAAAACATAAGGAAAAATTTGTGGCTCGTGGATTTTCTCAAAGGGAAGGTATTGACTATGAAGAAACATTTTCTCATGTAGCCAGATACACTTCTATTAGAACCATCATAGCTCTTGCAGCCAAAATGAAGTGGAAGTTACACCAAATTGATGTGAAAATACCTTTCTTAAATGGTGTTATTGAAGAAGAAGTGTATATAGAACAACCACAAGGGTTTGAAGTTGAAGACATAAAGACTCATGTCTGCAGGTTGAAGAAAGATTTGTACGAGTTCAAGCAAGCTCCTAGAGCTTGGTATGGAAGAATTGATAGTTTTCTGACAAACTTGGGCTTTACCAAGAGTAAATTTGATCCTAACCTATACTTCAAGGTTATGAATGATGAGGCAGTTATATTGCTACTATATGTGGATGATTTATTCTTGTTAGGAGAAGAAAGGCTTATGACAGAGTGCAAGAAGAAGCTCGTTGCAGAGTTTGAAATGAACGACCTAGGCCCGATGCATTATTTCTTAGGTCTTGAAGTTTGCAAGAGCCCAGAGAAGATCTTCCTTAACCAAGGGAAGTATGCAATTGAAATACTGAAGAGATTTGACATGTTGGAATGTAAAGCTATGAACACACCCATTGAAACGAATTTGAAGCTCATGGTTGATACTTCGTCAGAGTTGGTTGATGCTACTCTATACAAACAAATTATTGGATCGTTGATGTATCTGACGAATACCAGGCTAGATATATGTTTTTTTGTGAACACCTTGTGATCGAGAATCAGATCTAGGAGGCTCCCCAGGTCTAGAAAATGCTCAAAAATGAAAGTTATCTGAATTGGATGAAACCAATTCCATTGCATCCAACTCGTCGCGTTGATTCCGACCATATATTTACTTTCTTAAATGGACACCGTATGCGAGAGTTATCGCACTCTGATCGTTTTCCCAAATAGGGAAAAAGTCAACAAGTCAACATGCAAAAAAAGTCAATGTTGACGTCAGCATGACGCCATGCTGACGTCATCATGTTGACATAGCATTGAGACATGTGGCAGCGCAGTGACATGTTGACTAGGCATAAGACAGACTTGGTCCAATCCCTTTTTGACAAGTGGCACATTCGTGGACCAATGAAAGGGTGCCATGTGGCACCCCATCATTCATTGGTTGGGAAAAACTTTTTGAACTTCATGGGAATCAACCGCATGACCTCTTGGTAGGGGAATTGCCTTGGGACAGGTCAAATTGCCAACACGCCAGTGGTGGGACTTGATATCACAAGTCCATTTTATAATATATAAAGTGACTTTATTGTAATGGTGGAGGCGGAAAGGGGCTGGGGCCTAGCCCCAACCCACGGTTTGCATATCCCACATAACCAAAGGTTCGACGCTACTCGTCTTCCAGCTCGACGCAAAAGGTTTGGGCACAGATTCTTAGCACCTTCCTGCCATATGATTCGAGGGTGGTGACCACAACCCAGGCGTGCATGTTGGGGGCGTGGTCCTATGATACACTGCCATGTGACCTATACTTTCAGGGAAAGGGCCAGCGCGTAGCCCTTAGGGGCTGGTGCTTGGCCATATGAGCCATGTGACCTTGTATTTGGAGCGTGCGCCCAAGCCCGAGGGGATAGTGCCAAATTTTAGTTATAAAGTGGTTTTATAACTATAGTATAATGATTTTTTTATGGATTTTTGCCTGTTATTGGAGATTTTTGGCCAATATTGGGGGATATTCGGCCCTTTTTTAGGCCAGATCTCGGGAGGAAGTTGGGAGATGGTTACCAACTTCAAATCTATATAAACCAGGCCTTCTTGAGGCCATGGGAGGAGATTCAGAGCAGGTTTATGCTGAAGATTTTCCAAGCCAAAGCCATTTTGATGCAGGGAAGTTGTTGAGGAGTGCACCTTTGCGGGCCATTTCTGGGAGCTCTGGTCATCCGATTTGAGTGTCGTTTCTTCTGTTGGGTTCTAGAAATCTGGTAGAACAAGACCAAATAAGTTTTGTAACCTTTTGGCACTGTTGTGATGTACTTAATGAGATTTGAACAGAAATAAGAAAGCCTCACCCATTGAGACAAAGGCCTGGAGACGTAGGTGAGATTGTCGAACTTCGTTATCACATTGTTGTTATGGTTTGTTGTTGTTTTATGCTTCATTTTAGTTTTGTACGTGTTTATATGGCTGTCACATTTCTTCTATAACGTCTTTCTCTTTCTTTAAGCTTCCTAATTGATTAATCTAAACATGTTTAATAACTCAACCATAGTCGTGTAAAAGATCTTTTCGGATCAAGTGGTATCAGAGCTAGTTGACGTTTGGATTTGAGTTTTGCATGTTAACCAGGGAAAAACTACTTCGTGGTGAAGGCGAGCTTATTGAAGAGAATCCATTGATTGGATTGAGAAAGAGAACTTCTCAAAGTGAGAAGATGGCATCAGAAGAGGGACTTTCTCAGGATGAGAAAGAGTTTCGAAAAACTTTCTTTGCTATGTCGGATATGATGAAAGTTTTGTATGAGGACTACTTGGAACAGTAAAGACCAAATCTGGGTGAATCTTCAAAGGGAAAAAGTGAAGAAGGAGAGGATCCTCCTCAGATTCCTCCTTCACCTCCATCATCACCTCCTTCTTCTCCTTCTTCTTCAAGTTCAAGTTCTAAATCCAATGCAAAGAAACACGTTCATAAACATAAGAATGAAATGCCATTATCAAAACTTGATGTTAAATTCGAATTACCCATGTATGATGGCGAAGTAAATGCAGAGAGACTTGACAATTGGGTCAGACAGATGGAGGTCTATTGTAGTGTGCAACAAATCAAGGATGAGGCCACACCAATCAAGTTGGCATCATTGAGACTTGCAGGCACAACTCTCATCTGGTGGCAAAGCAAGTTGCAAAACGGAACACAACAAGCGAGTAATGTATTTCCATCATGGCAAAGTTTCATTTATGCACTTAGAAAACAATTATATCCTTTGGGTTATAAAGAGAAAGCATTAATTGAATGGCAAGCTTTAAAACTAAGAAAAGGACAAACAATGTAAGAATACACAGATGGCTTTCAAAAAATGGCATTGATGTTAGATATTCCTTTACATACCCAAGAAAATCTTATGAAGTATATAAGAGGTTTACCTGCACATATTCAAAATGTTGTATTCATGTTTGGACCTGTTATCCCCGATATCTAGGGATAACTAGGAGATCATGTCTCGAGGCCCACATGGTCCTAGACATGGAGTACCGAGAGCAGGAGCGACCTGAGCATGGTCCTGGAGGACCCATCTTCTTCTTCTCAGCCAGCTTTGTCCTGCCAGCAGTACCAGCCTCCATCACTACCGGCCTGGGCTTGTATCAAAGAAGGCTCTTGCTCCATGAGGTAATTGGTCCGAGGTATCATGGTATGTGTCATATTTGATCATTATAACCTTCCTATGTATGTATTAGATCTCTTTCATTTCAGATAACTGCTTGGATTTTACACTAATCCACTTGACCATTGTTGGGGTGATTGATGGGGTGGCTTAGTAAGTTGGTATTCATGGGTTTTGGTTAGCCACCAAAGGGGGTTTGAAGAATCATCGTCCGCTCCCCTCATACTTTCACTTTTCCATCTT
>JASDQU010103041.1:37948-59839 GCA_032191745.1 Picea mariana
TTCTTTGACTTGGTCTTTACCCTTTACCCTTTCCTTTATCCAGATTGCCTTAGGGACGTCTCCCTTGGACTTGCCCTCCTGAATAGAAAGAGCTCCCCATTGAGGTGACAGTGGGTGGGGAAGCTCATGTTACGCCGGTTTCAAGCCCTTGGACCTTTCCTACAAACCGTGCGATAACAGGACCAACTAATCTTGATGAAGTTTCTGTTCAAGCAACATACATTGAAGCAGGGAAAACAAGTGTTGGTGTATCAAGGGAATCGTCTTCAAGGAAAGAGGACAAGAGGAAGTGGCATGGCAAGAAGTCAAATACAGTGACGAGAAAGGAAGAGAAGCCCTATTGCAAGAATTGCAAGAAAGAGGGGCATGATGAAGACCGATGTTGGCAATTGCATCCCAAGAAGAGGTGGTTCAAGGAAAAGAAAGGGAGGGAAACAGTTCCAGTGACAACACGACCCACAAACTTGGGATCAGATTCAAGTGATGAATCTATGGTCTCATTGGTTGGTATGACAGGTAAAATTGGTGAGGGAATTGATTGTAGAAGTAACTTGTTTCACATAAGGGTTATCATGCAACACACTAAGGTAGACGCATTGATAGATAGTGGATCTCAATCTAATCTAATTTCAGAGGAATTGGTTAAGCAATTGGGGTTAAAAACATAAATACATCATAATCCCTACACACTTAAATGGATAAGCAACTATCATCAAATGCACATAACCAAGCAGTGCACATTAAAATTTGCTATTTCATCTAAGTATGTGGACGAGGTAACATGTAATGTAGTGCCACTAAGTGAATATGGAATGGTCTTAGGCAGTCCATACTTATATGATCGTAAAGCAATCTTCTACAAGGCAAAGAATCCATATCAATTAATCAAAGCAGGGCAAGATTATGTGGTTCATGCTCATCATAAGGCAAATAAAACTCTCCAAACTATGGAACAATTAAAGAAGGCAGTTCAAGCAAGAAAAAAACCTATAATTGTTTCAAATCAAGTAATCGATCTTAAGCAAGAACAAGGGATGATTGTAGAATGGAAAATCAATCACAGTTTGCTTCAAGATAAGCTATTTCCATGCAAATATGTAATATACCATATATAAAATGTATGTAGAACTGAAATAAAATGCTAGTAATGGCAGAATAACAATAATATAACCAGAACATTCACCACTATAACACTGAAATGATATAAGAATAACAACATAAATAACACTTTGAATCTGAAATCAATGTTCATGGGCCTCTTCGAGGGGGAAACCCCCAGTTGAGAAGAGCTCTATTACAATAATATCCAAGCTAGGGTTCTCATACCCTCGACTCCTATTTATACTAAAAAGAAGCATCTAGAGGAAGATCCTTCTAGAAGCGGAAGCTTCTATTAGGTCTTCTTACATCCGCCTTATTCTATTTTATTGAAAGGTCTTATTAATATTGACCTTTATTACATCCGAATATATTGTTCTACCTATGTGCGGGTTAGGACCCTAACATGTCCACCCCCTTAAAAACAACCTTGTCCTCAAGGCTTGAGATGAGGAAATTGCTGCAGAATGGTAGCTAATTCCCAAGTGGCGTTTGCTGGAGTTGTATATTTCCACTGTACTAGCACTTCCTTGATGGTTCTCTGACGTAGGCAACGCTCACACTGGTCCAAAACTGCTTCTGGCTGTAGCCAAATGGATCCTTCTTCATCCAACTCTGGAAGTTTGGTTTGAATTTGGCACTTAGCTCCAATCACCTTATTTAAGCATGAGACATGAAAAACAGGATGTAGCTTCGAATTGTTGGGCAAAGCTAACTGATAGGCGACTTGTCCCACATGCTTGAGTATGGTATAAGGACCATAAAATTTGGGCACTAGCTTCTGACAATGCTCGGCCTTGAGGGAAGTTTGCTTGTAAGGTTGCAGTCGAAGAAACACCTGATCCCCTTTTGCAAATTGACATTCAGAGAGACTTTGATCTGCTTGTTGCTTCATGCGATTCTGTGCCATGACCAAATTCTCTTTGAGGGTACAGAGAATAGCCTCTCGAGCTGTAAGTGTTAGGTCAACCGCCTGAACCTTCAAGGCACCCGGTAAGTATGAGAGAACTGAAGGTGGCTTCTGTCCATATACCGCTTCAAAAGGAGTCATGTGTGTAGTTGTATGGTATGAAGTGTTGTACCACCATTCCACTAGGGGTAACCATTGAGCCCACTGATTTTTCTTTTCCGAGGCAAAACACCTCAAATATGTTTCCAAACACTTGTTGACAACTTCCGTTTGGCCATCAATCTAGGGATGATAAGCTGTGCTGAGATGCAATTCAATGCCTTGTATCTTGAACAGTTCTTGCCAAAAATTGCTTGTGAAAGTTGGGTCGCGATCAGAAACAATAGAGTGTGGCATGCCATGAAGCTTGAAGACCTGATCCATGAAGATTTGAGCCACCGTGGATGCTGTAAACGGGTGTTGAAGGGCGCATAAATGAGCATACTTGGAAAGGCGATCAACAACCACCATGATGACGAATTTATTTCCCGATTTGGGTAAGCCGGTAATAAAATCCATAGAGATATCCTTTCAAATAGCAGGTGGAATCGGGAGCGGTTGTAGTGTGCCCGACGATTTGATTGTTTCTCCCTTGTTGCATTGACACACATCACATTTAGCTACACAATTACAAATGTCTTGTTTCATACCATCCCAGAAAAAGGAACGTTTGACCCTGTCATAGGTTTTGGTGAACCCGGAGTGCCCTGTTATGGGTGTAGCATGAAGCTCAGAAAGTACCGTGGATTTAAGCTTTGATTGTTTACTTAAATACAAACGGCCTTTGTATCGAAGTTCCTCATGGAGCTAAGAGTACCCTAGGGAAGCTGGAGCCTTGGACTGCAATTGGTGGATCAACTTCAAACTTTTGGGATCTTGTAGCCATTCCTGGCAAACGGCTTGGAGCCAATCGGGTACAATGAATGAAAGAGAAAAAAAGGATCCTTCATCTTCATATTTTCGGGAAAGTGCATCTGCAACCACATTGTCTTTGCCTTTCTTATAAATGATCTCATAATCATATCCAAAGAGTTTAGTCACCCATTTTTATTGTTATGGGGAGGAAATGCATTGTTCCAGAAAATACTTGAGGCTTTGATGGTCTGTCTTAATTTGGAAATGTTGCCCCAATAGATAAGGACGCCACAGATCCACGGCATGGAGAATAGCCAACATTTCCTTTTCATAGATGGATTTACCCAGATTTCTTTTAGATAGTTGCTTGCTGGTAAAGGCCAAAGGTCGACCCTCTTGCATAAGGACAACACCAATTCCTTTCCCCGAGGCATCACATTCCAACACAAAGGTCTTTGTGAAATCGGGAAGGGCGAGGACTGGAGTGGTGCACATGGCCATCTTCAAGGTCTGAAAAGCTTGAGCAGCGACTGGAGTCCAAGTGAAAGAATTCTTTTTTAGGAGAGCAGTGAGAGGTGATGCAATCTTCCCATAATTCTTAACAAACTTACGATAATACCCTGTTAAGCCTAGAAATCCACGCAAGCTCTTAAGAGTCTTTAGGTGAGGCCAATCTTGCATAGCTTCAATCTTTTTAGGATCCACCCTGACGCCATCTTTTCCAACTAGATAACCCAAGTATTCTACTTCTGAGGCGCCAAAAGCACATTTAGACTGTTTCAGGAAAAATTGGTGCTGAGAGAGTTGATGGAGAACTCAATCCACATGAGCAAGATGGTATGTCCAGGTTTTGCTATAGATGAGGATATCATCAAAGAAAACTAAGACAAAATGGTGGAGAAAAGGACGGAAGACATGATTCATGAGGCTTTGGAAGGTGGAGGGGGCATTACACAAGCCAAAGGGCATGACCAAAAACTCATAGTGGCCCTAATGAGTTCTAAAGGATGTCTTGGGAATGACTGCCTCTTTCATACGTATCTGGTGGTAGCCCGAACGAAGATCCAGTTTAGTGAAGAATTGGGCGCCACTCAATTCATCCAGGAGGTCATCAATGACAGGAATGGGGAATTTGTCTTTGATGGTAAGTTTGTTGAGGGCACAGAAGTCAAGACACATTCGCCAAGAATCTTCTTTCTTCAGGACCATGACCACAGGAGATGAGTAGGGGCTCGTACTAGGGCGGATAACGCCTGCATTAAGGAGTTCCTGGACCATTTTCTCAATTTCATTTTTTTGGGAAAAGGGGTGACGATACGGACGAATATTGGGAGGAAGGCTTCCGGGTACAAGGGGAATGGAATGATCATGAACACCAAAAGGAAGGAGGGAGGCCTTGGGGAGTGGAAAATCCCAATTGATGTTTAGAAAGGATGGCTTGGAAGTCTTGTGGTACCGAGGGTGTCTATGTTTCTTATATGGCATGGAGTTGGGCGATAACACCATAATGACTCTTTTTGAGCAGCTTTTCCATGCGATGGGAACTAATGATCTCAGGTGAACCGACAGTGATGCCTTGGAACTTATATTGGTGGCCCTCTTGGTCGAATTGCATGGTTAAGTCTTTAAAATCCATGAGAATGGGACCCAAAGTCCTTAGCCAGTCTGCACCCAACACAATGTCACAACCTCCCATGTCGATAGAAAACATATGATATTTCAGGTGGTAGTCACCAATTTGGAGATGCACTTTTTCACAATGCCCTCCACATTTCATGGAACCACCATTGGCAATCATGATTTGGAAATTATTGATGGCATGGATGTAGCAATGAGTTTCTTGGGCAACGCGGCGATGAATAAAATTATGGGTGCTGCCACTATCAACCAGAATGATGACCTTTCGATGCTTGATGTAATTGATTAGCTTGAGGGTTTGGGGAGCGGAGAAGCCAGTGAGAGCATTGAGGGAAATGACTGGTTCTACTTCGGGAGGGTCTGAGGGAGGCGTTATGTCAGTGGATTCAGGTGACTCAAACACAAAGGGAGTTTCTTCATCTTCTTCCGAAATCTCCTCAGAGATGGCCATAAAAAGATTTTTTTCTTTACACTTGTGGCCCGGGAAATATTTGTCATCACAGTTATAACAAAGGCCTTTGAGTTGGCGTTCAGCCATTTCAGCCCTGGTCAATTTTTGGATCTTTAGTGGAGCAGAGGGAGTAGTGGGATTTACTGGTTTAGGGCGAGGGATAAAGGAGGGTTTACGGTTTTGAGCAGATACAACCTGTTGTTCTTCTTTAGCTCTTTTAGTAGCCTCCACCCAACTCTCAGGCCGAGCCATGAGGACATGGGCCCGAATTTCATCCTTGAGGTCATTGATAAAACACTCTCGAAAAAATGCATCAGACATGCCCTCTGTTCTAAAAGCCAGGCTCTCAAAGGCAACTATAAAATATTCCATTGTTCCCAGTTGTTTCAGCTTTGTCAAACGACCCAAATGGTTGTGTCAGTGTCAAAGCGTTCATAAAACTCTGCCACAAAGTGTGTCCAAGCAATATACCCTTGACGAGAAGTTTTTCTCCATTGCCACCATTGCCAACATTCTTGATCTAGATGGAGAACACCATACTGGAGTTTGGCCAAGTCATATGTAATGTTGTATAAAAAGAAGTAATGTTCCATTTGGGTTACCCAACCGGTGGGGTCTGAGCCATCAAATTTGATCACATCCACCCGTGGAAGACGTAGGTCATGTTGAAAGTGATGGTTCTGCAAGGTATGGGAATGAGATGAATGGTCACCTTCAGTATGTGGAGGTGAGGAAGAGGAAGGGTTATCTGTAGGGATATGTAGTTTGGTGCAGAGTGCCGAAATGACTGATTCAAGCTGGGTGGTGAGGTCTTATTTGATTTTCCCCATTGAGGACTGCATGGTTGTATTGATGGCGGCAACATTGGCACTGAGTTGTTTCACTTCTTGTTGGGTCTCAATGAGACCAAATTGCAAGGTGTTGAAGCGAGTTTCCAAGTCTTGGCTACGAGTATGGGCCATGAGGATGAGGAAACTGAAAAGGGGCGGGCAGGATAAAAACTTTTGGCCGAAAAAATGATATGGATGAATGTGATAAGGGCGAAGAGATGAATCCAATGGAATAGGTCTCAAATAATGGTGAAAATTTTTCCAGATTTTTTTTTTTTCAGAGTTATACTCCGGTCTGAAGAATACTGCAGAGAGGAAATTCCCAAATTCTTAACCCGAAAGAAATGTGTATTTACTTGGCAACCCGAACACAATTGCGCGGCAATAGATCTTGTCTGTTTTAATTTGTTATTGTTTCTGTCCCCCAAGGGTTAGGTATTCAAGGGTTCTACAGACAAGGGTTTGCCCTGTGCTATAGCTCACTGATATACGTGCGGGGTCCAACAGTAGTACTTGGCCCAATATCTCAGGGCACTAACTAAGGAGGATAGACTGTACCCTTAGCCGTACTACCCGACTACCCAAGTACTAGAGAGTATCTTCTCGAGTGTTGTTCTCGGTGACACTATAGCAGTGAGGCGGCCGATCGGTTTATCTAAAGAAGGCTTCAGGTAATCTAGGCCAATCCGTACACAGGTGTTGTCTGATGCGCTACCACTTGAAGGGGTACCAACAGGGGTTACAAGGGTGGCCAACAGATGTTTGCTTAAGTACCACTTGTATTTCCTGCATGTATGAATCCATCAACCACGAGTTTATGCACGTAACGATAGATCTCTGTGGCTTAAAGACGCCAGAATACGTCTCTACCCTGAAAAAAAATTAACCCACACTTTTTGCCGAGGAAAGTGCTCTGATACCACTTGTAATATATCAGATATAAAATGTATGCAGCACTGAAATAAAATGCTAGTAATGGCAGAATAACAACAATATAACCAGAACATTCACCACAATAACACTGAAATGATATAAGAATAACAACAGAAATAACACTTTGAATCTGAAAGCAATGTTCATGGGCCTCTTCGAGGGGGAAACCTCCAGTTGAGCAGAGCTCTATTACAATAATATCCAAGCTAGGGTTCTCATACCCTCGACTCCTATTTATACTAAAAAGAAGCATCTAGAGGAAGATCCTTCTAGAAGCGGAAGCTTCTATTAGGTCTTCTTACATCCGACTTATTCTATTTTATTGAAAGGCCTTATTAATATTGACCTTTATTACATCTGAATATATTGTTCTACCTATGTGCGGGTTAGGACCCTAACAAAATATCACAAACATATCAGTGTATTTGTAGTCATATTTTTTATGCTATCATTATCAATGTTGTCTACATGGATGATAGTGGCTTCAGTAAGATGTGACAGGGTTCAAATGGCTAACAATATGTTGTCAGTTGTCATGATTGTGTTACAGTTGATCTTGATGAGACAGGTGCACAGGATGGAGTTCAAAGATAGGGAACAAGTCAGGTGGCCTATCCCAAGCTTGATGACTGATCAGTAACCTTTTGGGGACCAAAAAGTCCTTAGTGGGGTGGTGTGATCCAGAATCGAATCCAGGAGGCTCCCCAAGTCTAGAAAATGCTCAAAAATGAAAGTTCTATGAATCAGATGAAACCAATTCCATTGTGTCTGTCTCATCACATTGATTCTAGCCATATATTTACTTCCTCAAACGGATGTCGTATGCAAGAGTTATCACACTTTGATCGTTTTCCCAAACAGACAAAAAGTCAACAGGCAAAAAAAGTCAATGCTGACGTCATCATGCTGACGTAGAATTGACACATGTGGCAGCACAGCAGCATGCTAACTAGGCATAAGATAGACTTGGTCCAATCCCTCTTTGACAAGTGGCACATTCATGGACCAATGAAAGGGTTCCACGTGGCACCCCATCATTCGTTTGTCGGGCAAAACTTTTTGAACTTCATGGGAATCGACTGCATGACCTCTTGCTAGGGGAAGTGCCTTGGGACAGGTCGGATTGCCAACATGCCAATGGTGGGACTTGATATTACAAGTCCACTTTATAATATATAAAGTGACTTTATTGTAATGGCAGAGGCAGAAGGGGGTTGGGGCCTAGGCCTAGCCCATGGTTTGCATATCCCGCATAACCAAAGGTCCGACGCTACCTGTCTTCCAGCTCGACGCAAAAGGTTTGGGCGCAGATTCTTATCACCTTCCCGCCATATGATTCGGGGGCGGTGACCACAACCCAGGCACGCATGTTGGGGGCGCAGTCCTATGATAAACGGCCATGTAAACTATACTTGCGGGGAAAGGGCCAGCGCGCAACCCTTAGGGGCTAGTGCTTGGTCATATGAGCCATGTGACCTTGTATTTGGAGTGTGTGCCAAAGCTTGAGGGGCTAGTGCCAAATTTTAGTTATAAAGTGGTTTATAACTATAATATAGTGATTTTTTTATGGATTTTGGCTTGTTATTGGAGATTTTTGGCCAATATTGGGGGATATTTGGCCCTTTTTTAGGCCAGATCTTGGGAGGAAGTTGGGAGATGGTTACCAACTTCAGATCTATATAAACCAGGCCTTCTTGAGGCCATGGGAGGAGATTCAGAGAAGGTTTATGTTGAAGATTTGCCAAACCAAAGTCATTTTGATGCAGGGAAGTTGTTGAGGAATGCACCTTTGCGGGCCATTTCTGGGAGCTCCGGTCATCCGATTTGAGTGTCATTTCTTCTATTGGGTTCTAGAGATCTGGTAGAACAAGACCAGATCAATTTTGTAACCTTTTGACACTATTGTGATGTACTTATTGAGCTTTGAACAAAAATAAGAAAGCCTCACCCACTAAGACAAAGGCTCGAAGACGTAGGCGAGATTGTCGAACTCCGTTGTCACATTGGTGTTATGGTTTGTTGTTGTTTTATGCTTCATTTCAGTTATGTACATGTTTATATGGCTATCACATTTCTTTTATAACTTCTTCCTCTTTCTTTAAGCTTCCTAATTGGTTAATCAAAACATGCTTAATAACTCAACCATAGTCGTGTAAAAGATCTTTTCGGATCACCTTGAGACAATATTTGGTGGAGCCCTGACGTGTTCACCTTGTAGTTGCAAAGCATGTGATGAGATACCTTAAGGGTACGTTGGATTATGGTATTTGTTATACTGGAGATCATGACTTCATAATGTATGGTTATACTGATTCAAATTGGGTCGGAAGTTCTTCAGACAGAAAGAGCACTTCAAGGTGTTGTTTCAGTTTGGGGTCAGCCATGAATTCATGGCAAAAAAGGAAATAATCTAGTATTTCTCTCAACACATCATAAGCGGAGTACATTGCAGCATGTTCTGCCAATTGTGAAGCCATATGGCTTCGAAATTTGTTGACAGGTCTGTTCGATCTGGAGATGGAAGTCACCATGATTCAATGTGATAACCCGAGTTGTATAAAAATGATGGAGAAGCTAGTGTTCCATGATAAGACGAAACACATAGAGATCCAGTACCACTACATTCGTGATATGGTGTAGAGAGGAGTTGTAAAGCTCCAATATGTTGGCACAAATGAGCAGGTTGCAGATGTGTTGACCAAGCCTCTGTCTCGTGTGAAGTTTGAGTACTTCTGAGACAAGCTTGGAGTCATCTGAAAGGACCTCCCTCGAAAGGGGGGAGTGATGTTGATGATACTATGGTATCCTGACCAACAGCGGGTAACTCCTTTAGGATTTTATATCCTAGGGGATTGATCATCCCTGGGCAGATCCCGAAGGTCCGGTAAGGAAGGTATGTCAGAGTACCTGTGCATGTATATGCCAGCGGTGGTCAGTAGTGGTAGTTCCGTTAGGATTTTATATCGTAGGGAATATTATGATTCATGGGCAGATCCTGAAGGTCTAGTAAGGACGGTCTGTCAGAGTACCACATGGTAGCTTGTTAGGATTTATATCCTAGGGAATCTTATGATTCATGGGCAGATCTCGAAGGTCCGATAATGACAATCTGTTAGAGTACCACAAATGTTGTTGTTGATGCACCTGCCTCATTATGTTGCCACATGTTGATAATGATGTTCCAGCTTCATGTTGTTGATGATGATGTTCCAGCTTCGTGTTGTTGATGATGATGGTGTTCCATCTTCGTGCTATCGATGTTGATGTTTCAACCTCATGTTGATGATGATGATGATGTTACTCTAGCTCCATGTTGCAAGCGATGATGATATTGATGATGAGAAAAACTTCTGATGATTTATAGATGTGTTAGTCATTGTTCCAGATGTTGATGATGATATTGCCCTCTCCTTCTCTTGATGATGTTGTATTGAGTCATGTCAGTAGAATACCCTTCTCGTTAAGGGGGAGTGTTGAAATATTGTAACTTCTAAGAATATTCTAATTATATTTCAGTTATTATTTAATAAATCAAATCCCCTTTTGTGGATTAATCAAGTCGGGTCTTGTATAAGATCAAATCCCCTTTTTTGGATTGGTCAAACTATATTTATATAGTGGTATTTGTAAAGTCGACCCATAGTGATTATAAAGTGGTTTTAGCCACTTCTAGGAGAAGTCGGCTCAACCAAGGGAAGAAACACAAACCTAGTGCCATCTCATACTTGTATTTATATGTGAGGTTGGTGTCTCATTTACACACACTCACTCACTCACTCATCTAGTGCACATATCTTGAAGGCAGTTGCAATTGCAGGAGGAAGGAGAAGAGAGGCTCATGCTCAGTCTTGGTCTATCTTTGGTGTTTTGGTCTTAGTCTTGGCATTTTATTGGCAATATATTATTGAGGAAGTTTTTTTTGGGTTTTCTCCCCAATGAGGGTTTCCCAAGATAAAATGTCGTGTACCTTATGATTGTGTTTCTTTCAATGATCTTATTTATATTGTTGTTTTGGAATTGCATTGAATGCTCATGTAATTTGGAAATAACCTAATAACAATAGTAAAAACTTAACATTCAGCTTCATCTATTAATGTCTTTTCCTCATCTACCACTTTGAAGCATTGCTAGATTTTACCTATTTCTGTAATAACTTGATCCCATATCAGATGTCTTGCTCCAATTAGATATGCTTTACCAGCCTTTTTGTGCTTCAGTTGCCCAATTTTTGCCTTTAGATCGGCTTTTATCTTTTGGTATTCATTGATAACTTTATCTATGTCTTTGGCCTGATCTTATAAAGTCTCAATTGTTTTTTTTAGTTTCTCAATATCATCTCCTTTTTGGTTATTGGTTGATAAGGATTTGGATAGTTCAGCTGAAAAGTCTACTGGATGAGATGATGAATTTCCTCCCTTTAAGAGTTCAATTTGTCTTTCATATTTTTCCAATTGGTCTTTCATCTGGGCCATTTGCTCGACTACTATATCTTTCTCCTGTTGCATAGCTTGTAACTCGGGAGTTTGCACATGATCTATGCCAGGGATTTTGAGATTTTTCTTTAAAACTTGAATTTATTTGTCCCTTGTGGCAATTAAAGCTTTCACAGATGTTGCTTCCTTTGGATCTGCCCCTAGGTCTATCACCCATTGTTCTAGCTCTTTAATCTTGTTCATTTTTATTTCATTTGCTAGTTTTTCATACTTCAGCTAACTGGTAAGATTATCCTTCATGAATTGTAATTTCTTCATTCCTAAAGTAGTTGTTATGATATCTTTGTTATCCATTTCCCCTGTCTTCCTATGCAAGTCCATTTTGTCAATGGGATGTAGAGAATTCAAATCAAAAGTGATGTTGGTCCTTTTGTTTTCACTGGTCTCCAACACCACTATATTTAATTTACCCTTTTCAAAATCCATAACAGAAAGCATTCTAGTACGTGAAGTTTCAGGGTCATACATTTGGGAAAACGCATCATGCTTGATTTCAACCCCTTTCTCTTTAATTTCCATAAACCTCTTGAAAGGTTCGCTATCAATTTTCATATATTGAACATGAGACTGGATAGATAAGTGTTCTTTGAGTGTTGACACCACTGCAATGGTCGTTGGTTGCCTTTTTTTGGAAGACTCTGCTTCAGGCTACAGGTCTGGATATTCTTCTTTTATTAATCCTCCAAATTTTCATTTCTTTGCAACACTAGACTTTGAATATGTCATTGATTGTGTTGACAAAGGCATCTTCCTTCTATATGTCTTTTGAAAATGTAAAGGAGATGGTTTAACTGGAATGGAAGTCTGTTGTGATACTTGTTTAGCCTGTTGTGTTGGAACTTGTTGTTGTTGTTCCTGCAATATATTCTACACATCATCCCAGCTTGCAAGGTTTTCTAGCTTCTCAATATTTGGATTTGATTGATGTGGATAGGGAAGTAAACCATACTTCTTCCTTCTAGTTGTGGTTACACCATGAGGATCATAATCCCAAGCTTATGTAAGCTCAAGACCCATTTCCTTTAGATGCTTCCCTGCTTCATGCAATGTTGACTTATCCTTGACAATAAAAGGGCATACTTCTTTCTCCAATTTGAAAGAAGTTTTCTTCTTGTTAGCCAAGAAATTAACATGATCAGAATTTAAATGGTGTTTAATAAATTCTAATGAGAAGACTCTCAAGGTAAGAAACTTAGGAAGTAAATAAGGTTGTAGTTCAAACCCATATACCTTGATCACAGTATGACTTTCAGATAAAAACCAGTCACATGTTCTCTTATCTTGGCTTAATTGCAACATTCTATGAATCTCTAGGAAAATTCTAGGAGGGGATTGGAAATAGATGATTTCATATGCTTGAGACATAAACATATTTACAAAGTCATAAAACTGAGGATCCTGTACTTTCTTCCTGATAATTGAAGTCCAATGAATGATTGACTTCGGGTTACCCATCTCGTCTTCCACTTGTAACTGTAGGTGTTGAAATCTTAAGGATTGAGAATACAGAAATAAGTGAACCAAGTAAGATTGATATTTGAAGTACTAGGTATTCTGAAAATCCATCAGTTGAATATGTATTCTATTAGCTAAGAATATGGCATAATCAAACTTGGTTAATGGCTTAAGAGTAGTAGGGAAAATTGAAGCCATAACACCAATAATATATGAATGAATGGTTTCATCGTTGTCATACCCTAAGATGGAGGCTATCATGGAAATTATCCGTCTGGATATCTGAGGAAAAATATCACTCTGAATGTTGATGTTGTTTGATGGTGGACTCAAGTCTCTGCATAAACATGTTTGTAGCAAGGTAATCCTATCCTGAGAGTTCAGAGTTAAATACTGACTATTAATCTTCGTTATGTTTAACTCTTCAACATCTGACTCTGCAGGCAACTTCAACATGTTGAGGATTGATTGTGAATCAACAGTACAAAGCACAGAACCATCCTTACTAACAATAACTCTTTTACTCGAGGTATAGGAAGCAGCGCACTAGGAAACAAATTCGAGGAAATTGTAAACTTGGGGAACGACAAATTTAGCCAGGTTGGACTCCCAGACATGGTAATGATCGACGAAACTACTAAAGTTTTGTAAAGAAGTCATGTGAAGAATTTTAACCTTTGACAATAGAATAACGAGGAATTAAAACCAAAATTACCTTTATTATTTTACCTTGATACATGGAAGGCTTCCATTTGTTTTCGCATTTGGCCGAGCGGATTTGAAAAGGCCCCAAGGCGAAATGTGATAGAAATTCATGCTCACATGTGATATGTACAAATTTTCTTTATTAAGTTTTCGCATTCGCGCCTTTTTGTTATAGCGTATGTAAGTTGAAGCGCGAAATAGATTATTGTTCGTTGATTTAATCCCAATCATACATGATCATTGTTTTGACCTACAAACAAACCAAACTTTATTAATAACCGTTATTGTAAAGTTAAACTATATGACAAACAATAAAACTATATAATCAATTCTATATAACTATATAATATTTAAACTATAAAATTTTATTTACAATAATATAATAACTATATGTACAAAATTAATATAATACCAAAGTTTTTTTAAATTTGGTTTTATAGATTTTTTAATTTTTTTTTTAATTATGATTTTTTTTTTCTTTTTAACTTTGTTTTTATATAATTTTTATTTTTTAATTTTGTATTTTTTTTTTAACTTCCCATATATATACGCACACTTTTCTTTTCTTTTTCTTTTTCTTTTACTTTTTAAAAACAAGATTTAAATTCATTTGTTTAAAAAAAAAAATTAAATTCATGTATTTTTTCCTTTTTCTTTTTTAAATGATTTTGTATATTATGTTATTTTTCAAATTTAAAATGTTATTTTTGTGTAGATTTTTTTTTATTTCAATAAATTATGTCTTTTCCCTATATTTTATGTATTTTTCCTTATATTTTAGTATTTGTTTTTACCCTCATTTTTATTGATTTCAAACAAGATGTAACCCTTAAAAAAAGAAGGGGTGATTGTTGAAGCATTATTGTTCGATTTGGGGTTGATTTAAATGTTTTTATTTGCAAGTTTACAATGATTTAAGGCCATAGTGACAAATGGTGTAATTTTTGTTAATATTATGGTAGCTACGAGAGGTATTTACCCCCACGTGTGAACCTGACGAGAATAGAAGACTCCGGGAAGCAAGAGAAACCCTAATGAGTTGGCTAATAACCCTAAAAGCCTTGTCGGCTCAAGAAGATAATTTATATTAGGCTATTAGCCTCCAAGAGAAGAAGTCAGCCAAAAATTATAATAATATACTGAACAGACACTTATCCAAAAGGAGAAGTCGGCCCCAACAAAACTGGCAGAACCACTATAAATACAGGGCGCCAGTTCTCATTTGCAGCATCACAGAATTGCAGTTCTGCAGTTTGGTGCGCACTGCAGTTGCAGTCTTGTGCGCAGGTTTGGAGGAAGAGCTGGTGCAGCTGCAGCAACAACAAGATCTCAGTTTTGGCTTGAATATCTCTTGGCTAGGGTTTGGACTATCTGATCAGCTTTTTGTGATGCGCTATCCTTGGGGATTGATGCACTACTCTTTGTTTGGCTATCTAGCCTAGAGTTTGCTTCTGGAGGAATTCTTAGTCAAGGTTAAGGTGCTCGGAGGGAGGCTTCGGCCTATGGTTGGGTGACGAAGGTATCGTCAATTGTAAACCGAGCACACCATCTTCTATATTCTAAAAGGTTATGGGCCCACACCCCTTCAGTCAGCCTAAAACGTTGGAAGGAAACATAACTGCTAGACATTGAGCTCATTGAGGAATTGTCGCTAGGGTTACTAGCAGGAGCAGTTTCCAGAAGCACTGCAGCTAGGGTTACCAACAAAAGCAGTTGAAAAAACCTTAAACCTCTTGTCGAGGCACCTTAAGTGACGAGATTGACCTAATCTCTGGATAGATCAGTGCGCCCTAGCCCAGTGCATCTCTTGGTACTCTTAGAAGGCCAAGACATGAAGTTTGGATTTTCGATCAAATCTAGGGTTTGACCAAGTCAAGCAAGCCATGATGAACTCTATGAAGTTTGAGAACAAGCTACATGGAGCCTCTAACTTCAGAGCATGGAAGACAAGGATTGACCTCATCCTTGCTAAGAATAAAGTGTTGGATATTGTGAAAGGAAAGATCGTGAAGCCAGAGTTTACAGAAGGAGAAGAGAAGGAACCGCAGAACGTTGCAGCTATGGAGAAGTTCAAAGATATTGACATCAATGCCATGAGTATCATAGTGGATTCCATAAAAGACCACTTGATACCCTACATCTCCGATCTTGACTCATCAAAGAAGATGTACGATGCCCTATCAAATCTCTTCTCAGCCAGAAACATTGGACAAGTTATAAGTCTGAAGAATGAGCTCTGTGACATGAAGATGAATGATGACGACAACATAACATCATACTTTGTAAGGATCTCCCAGTTAAGAGATCAACTACAAGCTATTGAAGAGATCACTTCAGAAAAGGAATTGGTGAACATAGTACTCAATGGTCTTCCTAAGACATGGGATGCATTTGCTGCAAGCATGAACACAAGGAAGGAGTACCCGACATTTGAATAACTTTGGACTTGCTGTGCTCAAGAAGAATCAAGGATCAATGCAAAAGAGAAACCTCAAAAGAAGTACGATGATCAAGCCTTCACAACAAGATTCAAGAACTTCAGGGACAAAAGAAAGTTCGATTCAAGAAGGAAGCCAAAGCAAAGAAAATACATTTCAGAAATACAGTGCTTCAACTATCAAAAGTACGGTCACTACAAAAATTAGTGTCCCGAGCTAAAGAAAAGGAAGGAGAAACATGAAGCATCGATTGCCAAAGAAAAGGAACCGACAAAGAAGACTAAGCAGGATGGAAGAGACTTCTTCTACTAAAAGGTAACAACACTATTCTTATTTTCTGTACATATCTTGCTTGCATCGTCTGTGTACATATCCTGTATATCTATCTCTTGGAAGATAATGTGTTCCAAGAAGAACTATACCTATGAAAGAACAACAAGACAAGGATGAATATCATTAGATAATACATATGAAAGGATGAAATACAAATCATACGGAAGACATTACAAGATAAGACCGAAATCATAATCAATCTTGAAAAGACTTGGAAAAAGCAAAGATAGAAAGAAGTCAACAATCGAAAGGAAACTGGAAAAAGACTCATGACATCCTATAGAAGACAACAAGACGAAAGCGTGGACTCTGTTAGACAAGAGAGCCAATTATATATTGCAGAAGACAATAAGGTTGCATATGGAAGCGTGGACTCTATTATATATTGTAGAAGACAATAAGGACGGAGACAGAAGCATGGACTCAGTCAAACGAAGGGAGCAGATTATATGCACCTATACATGAAGCAAGGATCAGGAGGGAGCTAATCCTATAATCCATTGAAGATGATGAAATGTATATATCCATGGTAGCAGCCATGAAAGATAGTACGTGTTCAGCTCAACCACAGAAGAAGACCTCTTCGAAGAAAAGCCTTAAAGTATTCCTAGTTGTCCATTCAGATCCGTGATCCTATGATGAAAGGTAGAAGTGGAATCTCTAGGGCATGGAATCTACAAGAAACTCCATGGACCCAAAAGTAAAAGAAAAACACGAAGAAGAACATAAAAATTCCAAGAAAGAAAAAGAAGAACCAGAACAACCAGTCATTGTATCTAGAATCACAAGATTACCAGCCTGATATGAACTCACTAAAAGCAATCAAGCAGAAGAACTGAAAGTCGTGATGAAGAACAATGTACGGAAGACTTATGAATGAAAGCATTGTGAGATCCAGAACCAGAGGTTCTCTCAGATGGAGGGAGAAGACTATGATGATTGATTGTTCCAGTACACCAGACATATCACTGCATGAGTCATTATATCATTCGCAACATCCATGAGTTGGAATTCTACATCAGATAAATGCAAAGAATGTTCTCCAGAAGAAATTGAGTAAAGAGCGCATGCAGAGCAATCTCAAGACTTTGAGACATACCAGAAAGAGACTCCTGTATACAGATAAGAAGAAGACAACTTGGTGGAGAACCTCCAGTGCACAACAGAAGCGTGGTGAAGATTTCCTATAACATCAAGATGACTACTCAGAAGATCAGATCTCGTGATGACAGAAGAAGTACCACATGGATATGTTCCAGTTCTCCAACTATGATATACTCTATTGTTTAGATCTACATGAAGTCTTCACAGTATTCCAGACTAAAGTACAAGCATTACATTATCCATGATGAAGTCCAGAAAGAAGAAAGTGATTCTCCAATACATATCTCCGCAGATGAGCAGATAAGCATACATTTTGGTAAAGCCTCTATTCAAGATGAAAGAACTTGCATACTCAAGCTAGAGCTCGTGGAAATAACTCTCTTAGCTGGAAGGGAAGACTCTCCAAACTAGAAGAAGGTACACAAACATTTATTTTAACTCTCCAGTTAGGAGGGAGCATTGAAAATATTATTTATCTTTGTAATTGAAAAATAGTCCATATTGGACAGATGCTTTCCTGTTCGGAAAGTGGATTGAGATTTCTGACGGACAGTGACTTCCCATTGTAGTTAACATGGGAGGCAGACTGATTGTTGATGTATCATAGACAACGACTTCCCATTATGGGGAGTGGTCTAGGACAATCATTCTTCTTGGCAGTCACTCTGAGTAGTGGTCAAGTAGAATGGTCCGCCTCGTCGGGCAGTCATTCTTTCGAAGTTTACAGTTGTGAGCAGTTTCAAAGAATCGTCCGTTTTGGAGGTTGATGCAAGACAGACATTCCTCGAGGGTTATACATTCTCTCCAGGTTACACTTTAGTGTCGGAGGAATGGCCCAGGGTGGGGAATGGTCCATACAGTTATTCCTCGAGGGTAGACTCATTTTCTCCAGTTTACACTTTGTTTAGTGTCGGAAGAATGGCCCAGGGTGGGGAATAGTCCAGGCTCAACAATCAGGGATAGTTATTACTCAAGGGCAGACTCATTCTCTCCAGGTTACACTTTGTTTAGTGTCGGAAGAATAGCTCAGGGTGGGGAATAGTCCAGGACAGTCATTCCTTAGGGCAGACTCATTCCCTCCAGGTTACACTTTGTTTAGTGTCGGAGGAATGGCCCAGGGTAAGGAATGGTCCAAACATTTCTCGAGGGCAAACTCATTCTCTCCAGGTTACACTTTGTTTAGTGTCGGAGGAATGGCTCAAGGTGAGAAATGGACCAGACTCAGAAATCAGAAATAATCCTTCTTCCTTGGTTGAGAAGAATGGGGCAGATAGCCCATTGTTGATATTTTATATTGAGGGCAAACATTCTTTCAGATCTCATAGACGTGAGTGAAAGATTGGCCCAGATGATTATTGTTGATATTCTGTACTGAGGGCAGACACTCTTTCAGATCTCACAGACATGAGTGAAACATTGGCCCAGATGATACAGTTTTTATCATAACATTGTTTCTATGCAGGATGCTCTCAGATGTTTGTTATGAAGACTATATGACAATAGATGAGGACTACTATGGTGAATGTGTTTCACCGTTCGCAACCTTACGTTGTTGATCAAGTACTTGTGTGTTACTTGATGTGGTAGTTAACCACTGGATTGTAGTTATGTACTACTATGAATAGACACAGGTGTGTTCTATCCTTGTTCTAATTGCCTTGAAGACTATCAGTAGTTTATTGGAGACAATGATCATTCAGATGAATGATGAATAGAGATTTTCCAGACGAAAAACAGTTCAGAGCTTTTACTCTTATATCACTCTATGGTGAGAGTGACTTATCCAGCATCATATCTAACTACTCAGATGAAGTATGGTTTTGAGAGATGATGCAGTTGATGATGATGGTGATGCTCATGATCTAGTCATGAAATAGTCTAGATGACTATATTGATGCTACCGGGTAAATGGTATATTTTGTGCTCAAGTCCATTACCTGTAAATAGCTCTCTAGCTAGGAGGGAGTGTTAATATTATGGTAGCTGCGGGAGGTATTTACCCCCACGTGTGAACCTGATGAGAATAGAAGACTCCGGGAAGCAAGAGAAACCCTAATGAGTTGGCTAATAACCCTAGAAGCCTTGTCGGCTCAAAAAGATAATTTATATTAGGCTATTAGCCTCCAAGAGAAGAAGTCGGCCAGAAATTATAATAATATACTGAACAGACACTTATCCAGAAGGAGAAGTCGGCCCCAACAAAACTGGCAGAACCACTATAAATACAGGGTGCCAGTTCTCATTTGCAGCATCACAGAATTGCAGTTCTGCAGTTTGGTGCGCACTGCAATTGCAGTCTTGTGCGCAGGTTTGGAGGAAGAGCCGGTGCAACTGCAGCAGCAACAAGATCTTAGTTTTGGCTTGAATATCTCTTGGCTAGGGTTTGGACTATCTAATCAGCTTTTTGTGATGCGCTATCCTTGGGGATTGATGCGCTATTATTTGTTTGGCTATCTAGCCTAGGGTTTGCTTCCGGAGGAATTCTCAGTCAAGGTTAAGGTGCTCGGAGGGAGGCTTCGGACTATGGTTGGGTGACGAAGGTATCGTCAATGGTAAAACGAGCACACCATCTTCTATATTCTAACAATTTTAACCTAAAAACATGGTTGATTCTCACAACACCACTTTTCGATTCGAGGTTGATTTAGGTGTTTTTCACCAAAAATATGGGGTTTTAGGCCTAGATGTAATGTTCCTGACTTGGCTAGTCTAGGAAACACTGCTAATGTGTGTGTAGGATCAAAGGTTAACAACATATAAATGATCACACAAATAATAAATGCAACAAAGGACTGCAAGTTTGTATTATGATATCTCTGTGGATTACAAAAATGGTCGAATGCGGCTG
Organism: Picea mariana; assembly: GCA_032191745.1. NCBI lineage: Eukaryota > Viridiplantae > Streptophyta > Pinopsida > Pinales > Pinaceae > Picea > Picea mariana. The sequence goes on from JASDQU010103041.1 coordinate 58,079, forward strand.
AATAACTGACAATACTCGACTAGATCAACATACAAAGGATCTTAGTCGGAATATAAATAAGAAACTACGACTAAATAAAATAACAACACTCGGCTAGATCAAAAGACAAAAGGATCTTAGCCGGAATACAAATAAGCAACTAAAAGATAATACCCGGAATATGGGAGCACTGAAGAATGATGGAAGACCTGGATGATCTTCTCGGTGACTAGGGTGTGTCTTTCAACACCGAAATCAACCAACTGGTGTCTTCCTCCTGGAATACACTGAACTATCTCTCCTAAGATGCGCCTCTTCTCCTCAATGACAAGTCATAATCTGCATAATGATGAATTAGGTCGCTGACCCTTCCTTTATAGTTTTCCAAAACCCTAAATCATGATGAAACTCTAAATCACTGTTGAAACCCTAATTCACTGTTGACTTCTATTTTTAGCTCATAATGACTTAAAAGCGTTGTTAACTCTTGTTAGCTCAATGTCACTTTCTGAATATAACACCTATGACTGGGGTGACCTCTAGTAAAGCGTTGTTAACTCTTGTTAGCTCAATGTCACTTTCCGAATATAACACCTGTGACTGGAGTGACCTCTAGTAACCCTGTTTACCCCTCTTTGGCTCTGGCTATAGTCTAACGGGGTGGTTTAGACCATTAAGCCTCCTCTTCTGGAGCTCCTATTTGGAAAGGGACATTACAGTCCTCCCTTCCCGAAATTGCTTGTCCTCAAGCAATACCAGTCCAGGGTGCTGCAACACCTGCTCGCTCTCCCAAGTAGCGTCCTCTAATGGAAGCCTTCTCCATCTGATCAAATGTTCTCTGATGACCCTGCTCCTTAGTTTCTGCTCTCGGAATTCCAAAACCTCCTCCGGAACTAACTCCAATTGTCCCTCCTCATCCAACGGGGGGAGCTGCTATGATTTGTTAATGAATTGTCCCACTGCCTTTTTGAGGCAAGACATGTGGAACACGTTATGAATCTTGCTCTCCTTTGGAATCTCTAGCTCGTAAGCAACCTCGCCTACTCGGCACATGATCCTGTAGGGACCATAAAATCTAGGTTTGAGCTTTTCGGCTCCACTCTTCTTCAGAGATGACTGTCTGTAGGGTTGGAGTCTCAAGAAAACCAAATCTCCAACCTCAAAGTTGCGCTCTATCCTGTGCTTGTCTGCGCTTATCTTCTGTCGATTTTGCGTCGTCTGCAAGTTCTCTTTTGACAATTTGAGAATCTCCTGACTCTCTATGATCCAATCCTTGGCCTTGGGAGCTCTACTCTCCCCGAAGACCAAGTCTACCAAAGTGGGAGCATCATATCCGTACAATGCTCGAAAGGGTGTCATACCAATGGACATGTGGAAGGTGGTGTTGTAGCAATGTTTCCCTAAATGTAACCACTTTACCCACGTTCTCTGTTGTCCTCCTACATAGTTCCTCAAATACCCTTCAACCCACTTGTTGACAATCTTGGTCTTCCCATCTGTCTGAGGGTGATAGCTGGTGCTAGGTGTCAACTCTGTCCCCACCAATTGAAACAACTCTCTCCAAAATGTCCTTATGAACCGACTGTCCCTGTCACTGACGATGTTCTTCGGCAACCCATGAAGTCTGAATACCTCCCTGAAGAAAAGCTCAGCTACCTGAACTGCGTTGTACTCTGTCGGTATGGCGTAGAAGTGAGCAAATTTGGTCAATCTGTCGACCACTACATAGATACAGTCCTTACCCTGGACCTTGGGTAGACCGGTGATGAAGTCCATAGATAT
>JASDQU010103041.1:97142-111485 GCA_032191745.1 Picea mariana
GATCAGAACGACATACCTGTGAAATCCACTCTACAGCCCCAACCAGAAGAAGTGGAGGATTGCAACATAGGAACTGGAAAAGATTCCAGGATAGTAAAGATATCTAAATTCCTCCCTCCCAAGGTAAAAGACCAGTATAGAGACTTACTCAGACAATATAAAGATGTTTTCGCCTAGTCCTATGACGAGCTCCGAACATATGATACTTCTATAATTGAGCACAAGATACCTTTGAAGCCCGGAGTCAAGCCTTTTAGGCAGAAGCTCAGGCAGTTTAACCCCATTTTGTTGCATGTTATTGAAAAGGAGGTTAAGAAGCTTTTAGACGCAAAAATAATTGTACTTCTGAGATACTCAGACTGGATAGCAAATTTGGTCCCGGTCAGAAAAAAGAACGGGGAAATCAGACTATGTGTAGATTTTTGAAATTTGAATAGGTCCTCTCTTAAAGATAATTATCCACTTCCTAAAATGGACCACGTCCTAGAAAGGGTAGTTGGGGCAAATCGTATGTCTATGATAGATGGGTTTTCTGGGTATAACCAAATCGCCATGAACGAGCAAGACAGAGAAAAAACTGCCTTCACCACACCATGGGGTACATTCATGTATGATAAAATGCCTTTTGGTTTAATGAATGCAGGAGCTACCTTCCAGCGCGCTATGGATATCGCTTTCGTTGGAGAAAGAGATAAATTCGTAGTAATCTATCTTGACGATTTGACGGTTTTTTCTAAAACCGATGAAGAACATTTGATCCATTTAAAACAAACTTTCAAAAAATGCCGCAGGTATGGGCTATCTTTGAATCCAAAGAAATCACATTTCGCTATGCAGGAAGGTAAGCTCCTGGGGCACATTGTATTTAAAAATGGGATCAATATTGATCCTAAGAGGGTTGAAGCGATACAAACTATCAGTATTCCTAGAAACGTTAAAGAAATTCAATCTTTCTTAGGTACAATAAATTTTTTAAGAAGATTTATACCCAATTTTGCTGAGATTGTCAAATTGATCACAGGTATGCTGAAGAAAGATAGCAGAGTAAATTGGACGACCGAAGCTAAGGCGTCGTTTGAGCGTATCAAAAAAGTCATCAGCGAGGCACATGTGTTAACAAGCCCAGATTATTTGAGAGATTTTCTCATCTTCTCATTCGCTTCAGAACATACTATCGCCGCGGTGTTGCTTCAAAAAGATGTTGGAGGTTTCGAACGCCCGATCGCGTTTTTTAGCAAGAGCCTTAGAGACGCCGAGCTAAAATATAATATAATAGAAAAACAAGCATATGCGATGGTAAAAGCGCTAAAAGCATTCAGGACCTACGTTCTGCATTCAAAAATTATCGCGTACGTACCAACTAGTGCTGTGAAAGATATATTGGTACAGCCGGATAGTGACGGAAAACGAGGGCGTTGGCTCGCTAAAATACAAGAATTTGATATAGAGATCAAGCCAACTAAATTAATAAAAGGAAAGGGTCTGGCCAAACTCCTGGCTAAGTCGAACCTTAGAGCTCTTGACATCAATTGCCTCCAAGGAGAAGACAAGGATACACACTTGCAAGAGTCGGATGACCAGACGTATCCAAACAAGGTTGAAGAAAAATTCACGTCGTCAGGCTGGTATACAAATATAGTTTTCTATTTGTTAAACCTGAAATGTCCAGATGGACTAACACCAGCCAAATACAGAACTCTAAAACTCCACGCTGTAAAGTATTTCATCTCAGAAAATCAACTATACTGGAAGGATCCACTCGGGTTCTTACTGGTCTGTCTGGTTGAGACGGAAACTCCATTGGTCATAGAGGAATTCCATGAAGGAATCTATGGAGGACACCATGCATGGAGATCCACAGCCTACAAGATCCTGAGGGCCGAATATTATTGGCCAAAACTATTTTCGGATGTTAATGCCAAAGTACGTGCCTGTCACTCATGTCAAGTATTCGCTGGTAAGCAGAAACTCCCTGCATTACCACTCGTTCCAGTCAAAATTGAAGCCCCATTTCAACAATGGGGATTAGACTTTATAGGGGAAATTAATCCCCATTCCAGTGCTCAGCATAAGTGGATCTTAACGGCCACTGATTATTTTACAAAATGGGTGGAAGCAATTCCAACTAAAAGGGCAACAGACTCAGTGGTGATCGACTTCTTGGAGGATAATATATTATCAAGATTCGGATGTCCCAGAAAAATCGTTACTGACAACGCCCAGGCTTTCAAATCCATAGCTATGGTCGACTTCCAATATCGTTCTCAGCCATTCCACTGCTTATTACCCTCAGGGAAATGGGCTGGCTGAATCATCTAATAAGAGCCTGGTAAGCGTGATCAAAAAAGTGCTGAACGAAAACAAGAGGTCCTGGCATGTCCATTTGAAGCACGCGTTATGGGCGAACCGCATCAGCACTAAAAGGTCTATCGGTATTTCACCTTTTCAGATGGTATATGGGACCGAGGTGGTTCTGCCTATAAACTTAGCATTGCCAGTGATGAAATTATGGCAAGATCAAAACGAAGAGCCCAATCATGTAACCAGAAGAATTAACCAACTAATTGAGGTTCAACAACTCAGAGTGGAGGTTGATGAGAGGATGCAGAAATACCAAGACGATATGAAAGCATTGTTCGATCTCAAAGCAAAGGACAGAGAGTTCTTCCCAGGTGACTTGGTGTTAAGATGGGATGCGAGAAGGGAAGAAGCCGCGAAGCATGGCAAATTTGACTACCTTTGGTATGGACCATTCAGGGTCTCGGCTCCAGAAGGAAAAAATTCCTTTCTCCTGAAAAATATTGATGGGGAAGTTCTCAGCGCCCCTGTCAACGGGCGATATCTAAAGCATTACATGACTTAACAGTCGTCGGATGAAAAAGGAAATAAAATAAAATGAAAAAATAGGAAATGGTATATATATAATTGTAAATAAATAAATTTTGTTTTAAATTGTTGTACATATTTATGTTTTTTTTTGCTTAAGCATTTATTTTCAATTTTTTGGTTTTTCCTTCTGAATTCTCAACGCATTTTAAATCGAATTCGTATTTATTTTTGCAGGATTTCAGCGGTAAGCGAAACTATGCTCAAGACATAAGGTGCAGATCAGCGTTGGAAATAGGGCGACATAAAACAGGTGATACATAGGATAATTCATAATCCCTACAGAAATTCAAAAGAAAAGACAGAGGTGAGTTTTCTCAATACTCAGATCATGAAAAGCTATTTTTAGCAATCAAAGGTAATATTGTTCAAATTGCAATATAAATGTTTATATAACAGGAGTGTTTTTGGCTTTGATCCTCAAAATAAAATTTGAATAAATATGTTAAACCCAAAAACAGTCAGTCATTATTTTTGTTCCCAAATGCATTCGAAGACTAGTACAGAATTGATTGTGACCTTTTTGATATTAAGTCATTTGACTGCTGCCTTGCTTTCTGTTTATTTTGGGGCCTAACTTTAGTGAGTCACTATCTTCCCAAGCCTTTGGGAAGGGATAAAGGGTTTTTCGTTTCAAACCCCAGGGATTCCGAAGCAGATATTAATAAGAAAGCTGGTCTTCACAACTACTTGATCCTCTACTAAGCCAAGGAACGCCTATAGCGATCCTAACTTTCCTAGGTTTTTCAATAGCATCCGAAAAATCAAAGCTTGTTTGAACAGGATGTTCCTTTAAATTTTATTATTCTCCCCTGTCTCCCTAAGAACTAAAGGTCTTGTGAGGGTCAAAGGAAGGTTGTTACCGAGTAATCAAAATAAGTTGATAGACCTCTGATAAAAATATTACGCAGATCTCAGCTCTAATATAAACTGATTGCTCCCATCTTCGTGTTTTAAAAGTAAAATACTGAGACAGGTGGTGAAAGGAAATTCAGAAATGATTGCCCCCACCTAGTCCATTAAGACGATGAAAGGAAATTCAGAAATGATTGCCCTCGTCTTAGCGTTTAAACGCATAAATATTTACCGAAGTGGTGAAAAGAAATTCGGTGAAAAAGGGTCAGACAACTTCACTGGGGTACTGAACAGGCTCGCTGGCAGTGAAGCAATGTCTGAGAGATCTGTAAGGTTGTTATACATAAACATAAATGAACTCTGGTAATCAATGCTTCCTGAAAACCGGATCATTTCCCCAAATTTCGACGGGACTCCCCTTTTTAGATTATCTAATATCATTCTTTGATGCAAGCTGAGAATCACAAGACCTGTTGAATATCCTAGGGCAGTTACGACTGTCTGGAAGCGTTCCCCAAACTTAGTAGTGAGAAAGGGAAAATTGCGAAGGTAACTTCAGCTGTTTTTTGGAAAGAGTATCTGAGTTCGAAAAAGTTTCTGGGTTACCAAGCGAAAGCTTTTTCCCCCTTTTCTCTCTTTTTCCTTGGATTTTTTCCTTGATTTTAGCTTATGACTCCATTTACCCAATTTTGGCACCTGGTCTACTGTTCTTCCCGCCTCACAGGGAAGCGAGATCCCTAGTTGGAGCCTATGTTGGAGCCGCCCTTGTTTTTTCACTTCGCGCAATTTTCAACGTTTGATACTTGACATTTAAAGTTGTTCTTCTTTTCCTTCCGAAATCATAAGACTCTTAAATCTCATCGTTTGAATAACAAGGCTTTTTTCACTTTCAAAAGAAAAGATCCATTTTCCGCCAATTTGTTTGCCTTTTTGTTTTGTTTTGGAATGTCGCAAGTCGGATATCACAACTCGGACACCTTGGTTTTTTGATTCACAAGTCCCGAGTCGCGAGAATGCGAACTCGGTTCTAATTTTCGTCCAAGGCATTGACTACGGTAAAAACTTTAACCCTTGATTAGACATCGTCGGGGTCTCGCGCCTCGGCATTCGTCGAGCCTAAATTTCTGTTTTTACAACCCCGAGAGCTGAAAACGCGATAAACCTTTTTTGATAACCTTAGCCAAGAACCAATGGTTAAAAAACTAACCACGATTAAACTTGGTTCTCGGTAGATCGCCACTCGGCATTTTCTTTCACGAAGTTAAGGTGTCCAAAACTCCGATTCGCGAAGTTACGACATAATGATTTTGAGATTAATTAATCACCTAATCTAGCATTTCCTTCTCTTAATTCGAGCCTTTATTATCACCACATCGCGATATCGTGACTCGGCGTATCATTCTCCTAAAAGTTTGTCTTCGAATTCCCGAATCACGATATGGCGATTAAAGTTAATCATATCATTAAGGATCCGCCAAATCGCGATTACCATTGATTACATTAAAATCGGCCCTCGCAGTCTCGCGAGTTTACGGGTCAAAATACGAAAGCAAAGTTCACGATGCAACGAAAGGCGAGGAAGTTTTTCAAGTCGTTAAGATTTGTATTTTTAAAATTAAATGAAATATGCCCCGCACTTCAAGGTTGGCACACTTCACGAGGTATATTCTTACGCTCCATAACCAAAGTACCTGTCAAGCCGCCTAGTGTTGATGACAATTAATGAGAAATTAGGGTAAATCCATGAAAAGAATAAGATCGGATTTTTCAATAAATTTGGTTTTATTCGCGATTTGACAAACTTATGTCAAAGGTACATGATTTTCAAATATATACGAGATTTCGTTTTATTTTTAAACATTTCTTATTAGCGCATATAACTCGCCTTCCCTCGAGGATACTCATTTCCGCATGTATTCACAGGTATATTGCAGAAGAGCTAAGAAACAAGCTTTAGCTATGGCGCCAAGGAGAGCAGCGAAATCAAATGTCGAGGTTGCAGCACAGGGTCCGGACAACGTCTCCGATACTTCGCCTTGGACTAGCGGCTCAGTATCCACCTGGTCGTCTATTTCAAACATTCTACAATCCGAGCTGATGAACTGTTCAGACTCTGATGACTATAACCTTGATATTGTGAAGGATGACATGAATACTAAGTACAAGACAATTGTTCAGTCGGGGATGCACCTGGTCGCAACCAGACCTCGGTTGCTCCCATACTACGACGTGATCCGATGGGCATTGGATCACATCGACCTGCCTACTAGAACTATCGTGAATGACCGACAGGCCATGATCGGGACTTTTAGGCCTGAACATATCCAGTCTATGTATAAGCTCCCAGCAACTTTCGAATATACATATGGCCAAGAATTCCTAGCGGAATTCAAAAAGAAAGAGTGCGAAGAATTTGATAAAACCCTGCCAGGATTGATTAAAGATTGGGTGTCGCGTTCCACGACATTCAGAGTGAATGACAAGGGTGTGTATTCAATTTCTTCGTTGGAGCCCAATTTTTTATATGTGGCGATGATGGCTTGTCGGCTTTTCGAATGGGAGGATACCGCACATTTCTACTTCCAGTGGGTACCTCTCATCTATCGAGTAGCAGAAGGTTCCTCCTTCAATTGGGCAAAAATGATCTCCGATAGTTTGTTCAACAGGATCACCGAGTACCGGGAGCTGAAAGCAGCCGGAAAACCATCTGGATTCTTCATGTCTGCATATGTCATGGATGCAATATGCTCCTTGACGCCTTTTCCTTTGATGAATTGGACCTGGAGTCCAGACCATGAGAAGACTGTTCATGAGTACCATGATAAGCTGTGGGAAAATAACGCGAACAAGTTTATTTATGAAATTTTTAACTGGGTGATAGTGCCCCTGCACATCACCATTTTTGGTCTTTCGCCACCCCGCATCTCGGATAGCATTGCTGCGAATCTGAGCCGGATCGCGGACTGGTATGTGGAAGAGAAATTTTCCTATTTTAGAGTGTTCGGGGCTGCTGTCCCTCCTTCGACACTACCGTTGTTCATTCCCGACAAGTTGTCATGTTGCGAGATTGCTCGGCAAACAGTAATCGGCTGAGTGAGCAAAGAGCTCAAAGTGTCAGCCAAGAAGGTATGGCCATCTTTTCCTATTCGGCTAAATTCATATTCATTATTAGATTTTGGACATGCTAAGGCTGAAGCTGCAGCCATTGAAGACTTGAGCCTAGTCTCTATCGAGTACAAAAAGCATGATCCCCAGGGAGTGGTGAGCACTCATTTGGGAAATTATGGATTAAAGAGGTTCGAACATGAAAGCTCACCCTCGGATGATGTTTTCCGAGGGGCGAAGTCCTATTCGGAGGTGCAATTTCGAATCGGATCCCTGACACCTGAAGACAGGATCTCAGTTTTGAAATTTCAGGAGCATAGGAGATGATGTCTCCCCGTGGTGCTGGGAGGTTTGGGACTTTCCAAGGGGAAAGAAAAAGAGGCCGAAAGTTCTGGGGGGAAAACCTCTAACCCCGAGAAACAGCAGAAGAAGAATCCAGAAAAGAAGAAGAGTCTTGAGCAGGACAGGAATTCAGAAAAGGAGAAGAGTCCTGAGCGGGAGGAGAATCCCGGAACATAAAAAAGAGACCACTGTCCCTCCCCAGGAGCATAGTCCGGAGGTGGAAATAAAAGACACAGACCCACCAGAAAATTAGACTCCAGAAACAGGGACGAAGGCCTCAGACCCTCCGAAAGAGCAAGATCCACTTAGCACACCAGGGAAGGGTGCCAAACAGATCGGGCAACCCATCACCTCTGTCACACCCTTGCAGTTAGCACAGGGAAGTGTTAGCAGGGGATGGATATTTGGTGAAGAACTGAGACCTATAAGGGCAGAGGAACTCCCTCCTAATGAATTCTTCTTTGACAAAAAGAGGAAAGCTGTGGTGAAGCGAGAATTTTATCAGGAGGGAGAGTCCACTTTTAAAAAATTCAAAGTGATGGCCGATGGGATGAACAAGAAGAAAGATGAATTTGCCACTGAAATTGCAAGAACGCTGGGAGCGTATGCAACATGAAATCAATTCTCGGTCGAAATGTTAAAGAGGCAGCTCAAAGCAAAAAACTGCCTGATCAAGACCCTTGAGGCCAGGGTAACTTCAGCAACAGAAAGCGCTAGAAGTCAAGTGAGCGGAGAAATCGAGTTGGCCCGTTTGGCCGACAAGAAAGAAATTGAAGTCCTCAAGACTAAGCTGGAACAAGCAAATTCTACAATCCGAGATGGTCGGGTACAATCGAGCCAGCAGAGGGATACAATTACACAGCTGCAGACTCAGTTGGAGGTTGCAGAAAGCAAATCGGTTGACATCGAGATCGTTAAATCTCAAGCGACTGATATTCGGAGCAGGATCTCCTCTGCTCAACAAAGCCTGCTAAACAAAGTAGGAGAGATTCGAGAAGACTGCTTGTTAATACAGCGAATCTCTGAGAATCTGATTAACAAAGAAAGGAACGCAGAAGTTGCTCGGGTCGCTTTCCAAGAGGCAGTGATAGCGACCAACAACAGGTTTTCAGGGCATCTCGGGCTCACCATTGCCGAACAAACCAGGGGTAATATCTTGTTAAAGAATTGGGAACAGGATATTACTTTAAGCAAAGAGCAAGCTCAAAAAGTGGCAAATTCGTTAGAAGAGGCCCTCAATAACATAAATGGTGAGCAGTTGGGGATAGAAATTGGAGCTGACACAGAGGCACTAAGGCGGATAAATATAGATCGGATTTCTCTCGACATAAAGGAGGGGAACGATAGAAATTCAACAGAAATCTCCAAGATGGACAGGGTAGACCCAGCTCAAATCTACAAACATTTGATTCAGCCTAGTGCACAACTTGGCACCCTTGAACTTGTTGATATACAAATAAATGATAAACTTCCACAGTTGGCTCGAGAGTGTTATCTTGCCGAAGCTCATTGTCAGGCCGAGCCTTCACAGCTTGTGACCCAATTTGTGGACAAGTGTGTCATGTACACTGAATCTGTGCGAGGACAGACACCTAGCACTTCTGGAAGATAGAATGGGTGAAATGGAATTATCTCGCTCCCCCCAGCTGTCAATGCAAAACCTTCATAGCTTGTATTTCATTTTTAGACAAGTGTAGCATATGTACTAAATTTAAGCAAAAACAAGCACCTGGCACCTTTTTTGTAAACGGATTCGGACAGATGGAGTAATTTTGCTCTTTTGAACCGAGAGGCAAATTTTGTATAAATAGATCACAAAAAGAAGAGAACAGGGCTGGACTTTTTGGGAACTAACTGTAAGAGAGTTTTTGCATTAAAAGAGTTAATACAAGCAATTTGAAGATTCTCGATTCTGTCACGACTGTGTTGCAAGTTTGTTTCTTCATGTTCTTTGTTTCTTTTCATTTTGCTCTACATAATTGACGTGTATCACTGTAATTTAGTACGACCACTACTATGGTGAAAGGTTTGCATCTTTTCTGTAATTGTCTTTTGTCTTTCCTCTGCACCAGCTATCAGCAGGTGTAAGACCAATTTACACTTACAGAATTTCATGTTTATTAACACTAGGTCAATTGTGTTTATGTCAATTGCTTCTTCTGTACATACGTGAGTTTTCCACTGACAGGAACTTCGCGTCATCTACAACTTAATGTTTTCTCCCATCTCATGTTATTTTATCGGAAACAACACAGTTATAGGAAAGGGCCTTCAATTTGCATCCTTATTTCGTTTTTTCATGCAAAGGTTTCTTTTTATTTCGTCCTAATTGAAACAGCAAATAAACAATCTCTTTAAAAACCATTTCCATACTGGAACTGTTACTCAATGATTGTTCCCGCAGCGACTCAACCCAATATTCAACCCGGATTATCTAGTCAAACACATATCGTTTTAAATATCTTAGACACAATCCTTAAAACTGCTAACACCCGGGACGAATTGGAACAATCATGGGCAGCCATTGAGCGTGACATAACTGCTCAAGAGCAGTTGGAAGCTAGACGACGAGAACGTAGAAATCTGCTCTAGTTTCTCATACCAAAGGTTAGTATAATCCTGTATCAATCTTTTGTATGATTTCAGATGCCTTGACTCTGTACTTTAAGCCTTAGTACAGACTCTGGAACAACAAAGGGAAAGAAAATTATGCAACAACTAGCCACCAAGGATTATGACCGAAAAGAATTGATTTTCGATGGATGGATCATCATCAATGGAAAGAAGAAAGTAGGAACATAAGAAAATCATATTACTTGGTTTCATCACATGTGAATTCTTTAATTGCAAATCTTTGAGGACAACGTTTTTTGAAGTATGGTACTATGTTATGACCCAAAGGGGCAATATATAGGGTTAAATGTATATGATATGACCACAAGGGGGGCATATATGGGGCTAAATGTACATGTAATGTGTAAATATATATGTAATAGGGTCGGTCTAATAGTAAAGGGGCCTCATGTGTAGGTGTGGATAGGTATATATAGAGATCATGTATTCATATTGTGGGGAAGTGAATTGTGATGGATGAATGCATTTGGTTATGTGGAGGAGGTTCTCGTATTTTTAAGGAGTTATTGTGTAACTGATCTATATTGAAGTTGTGCTTCATGCTCACATTGTTGCATATGGTGTGTACTTATGTTTTGTTATGATATTTTAAGCATTTGGTTTATTACAATACGACTATCTCCTAGGGAGCTTCTACAAAGAAACTTACATTATATCCACCTGCCAAGCCAAGTCTTGCTCATAAAACACCCATGTGAGTAGGAAATGGGGATGATGATGATGACAATATTCAACAAGTCTTTATGATTGAATCATATCTTCCCTTTAAAGAAAATACTGAAGATGATCTTATTTTTTATCTTATTTTTTATCTTATCACTAATCCCTATTCACCAACCAATCACATTATGAATATGATAGAAGAAACATGTTCTTTTTCTGCAATTTTTGCAATTCAAACAAAATTACAATCTATTCTAGCTTATGTATATACTACATCTGAAACAAATAACATGCCTATATAAATATTTCCAGGAAAAACATTCAACATAAATCCTCAGTTAGAGGCGCAACAAAAACAAAGGTTCATTGAATTATTACAATTGCATGCTAAAGCATTTGCTTGGGATTATACAGATATGAAAGGAATTCATCCTAGTCTATGCACTCATCACATATATGTTCATGACAACTTCCGACCAATTAGAACCACAATGAAGGATGAATCATGAACTTCAAGAAATAGTCAAAACTGAGTTGCGGAAATTATCATATGTAAATATTATTTATCATGTTTTTTATAGTAAGTGTGTTTCACCACTTGTTATTGTTCCAAACAAAAATGGAAAATGGAGAGTCTGTGTGGATTACAGAGAATTCAATAAGACCACTTCTAAGAACTACTTTCTTTTAACTTTCATTGATCAAGTTTTAGATACCTTGACAGGAAAGAAATATTTTTCCTTTCTTGATGGTTTCAGTGGGTACAACCAAATTCAGTTGGCCCCTGAAAATCAGGATAAAACAACTTTCACCTGCCCTTGGGGTACCTTTGCATACCGAGTGCTAATTTTTAGATTATGTAATGCTAATGTTACATTCCAAAAGGTTGTGCTCGAGATTTTCTCTAACTTGATCCACGACTGTGTGGGTACATGGATGATTTCACTGTATATGGGAATACCTTTGACAAAGCAATGAGTAACTTAAGGAAATTTCTTAAAATATGTCAAGAAACAAATTATCCCTTAGCCATGAAAAATGTTATATACTACTTACAAAGGGTATTGTTTTAGGATATCATATATCTCCCAGTGGTATCCAAGTTGACCCCGCAAAAGTTGAGCTAATCACCAAACTTCAAGTTCTAATGAATCAAAAGGATGTGCGTAGTTCCTTAGGTCATGTAGGATATTATCGTCATTTTATAGAAAACTTTACTAAGATTTCATCACCATTATTCATATTACTTTCAAAAGATGTTGAATTTCGTTGGACTAATTCCTATCAAACGATCTTTGAAACATTAAAAGAAAAGTTATTTGGAGCATCTTTATTAAGTGGACTTCAATAGATGTTTTTTTTTTTTTTTAGTTTATTATTATTATTATTATTATTATTTAGTTTTTTTTTTTAATTTTGTATTAAAAAAGTATTTTAGGATTTTTAATTTAGGTTTTTATATAGATTTTTTTTTTTTTTTTTTTTTTTAAAGTGTTTTTCATCATAAATTTTGTTTTTTAGTATTTACATTTTTATTTTTATTTTTTCTTAGTTTTTATAAATAGTTTTGATTTTTGGTTTTTTTTATCTATTTAGTTTTTTAAGTTTTTCTTTATGTTTTGTTTTATATAAATTTGCTTTTGATTTTGATTTTTTTTTTATTAATTTCAATTGTTTTTTTTCTCTTAGTTTTTTAAGTTTTGAATTTATCAAAAAAATTTAAATTATATTTGTTTTCTAAATATTCAAAAATAGTGTTTTTTAAGTACAATTATTTTCTATGTATTGAAGTAAAGGTAAATAATGTTTTAAAAATGATGTTTTTTACTACATTTTAAAAGTATGGAACAATAAATTAATCAAGGAGACATGATTACATGAAAAGTCATAATTTCAAAAAAGTAAATGGAAAAAAATATTTTTAAGATTGAAAGAAGCATGGAAAATGACTAAAAACACCATTGAATTAATAAAAAAATAATGAAAATTTTGAAAATACACGAAAACAAACATTTAAAAAAATATTGTGGAAACATTGTGGATCGAAAAATTTAAAATATCCAAAAACCATCTAAAAATGGAGGGGGGTGCTACCAGTAGCACCATTTTTTAAAATGGGGTAAAAAACTTGACACCCAAAAAAACGAGAACTCTGTAGAGTTCTCGTTAAGTTGGTAACTATGTTAGTATTTTTACTAAGTTTTACAGACCTGCATTACCCTACCTCCACATTGCCCTATTTCTACGTAATTCTATTTTTTTTATTTTTTTATTCATGCAATTATTCATTATATTCCTAAGTTTTATCCCTTCCCCCCTCCTTTAGCATATTGAGACACGTGGTAATGACGTGGACCTACCATATTGGGACACATAGAAGTGGCGTGGACCTATCCCTGGGTGATGCATGGTAGTGAGGTGGACCTATCACATTGTGACACACAACAGTGAAGTGGACCTACCCCCAGGTGACACTTGGATGATATTTATTAGACACATAAATGATTGGGCAAGTGATTTGGCATGATGACTGGGCGATGATGTAGCAACCAAAAGTTACACTGTGCACAAGCTACAAAGGGCTCCATAGTTCTCTCTATTTCACACACAAATAATATGGGGATGCATTTTTCTTATAACCATATATGAGAACTATTCTCCAATACATGTGGGATAAATGGGGCAGATTTTTAATCAAGGGATTAGAATTCACGTGCATAAATCAACGGTCGTTGAGTCTCCATCTTCCAGAGGCCATAACTTTTGATCCCGATGGACAAATTGAGAAAATGATAGCTCGTTGGAAATATAGAGACACGAAGAACACTTTGGAATTGGTTTTTGTGACTGAAATCATGACTATCATTCCCTCAAAATTAAATTATAGTCAGAACTATTTTTTATCTTGGGGACGAGTTATTTTTTGAAAATTGTTTATTGAAATAAATTTTTGAGCTTCTAAAGTGGGTCCTAGTTGATGGTACAATATCCAAGTTTACATTTACAAAAGGGAAAATGAAACCCTACTTGAAAAGTAGTTTCAAGAAGATGAAGAGAAGATATAAAAGAGGAAAAGAAGCATATTCAAAAGGTTGGCAGTTGGAAGTCGATATTTTTTTCAGTGGTGGAGAGTTCGTAAGAAACAAATTTTTCCTTTCTAAGATTTTGTGAATTAGCTTGCTTAACTTTCTTCCTCATATTTATTTTTCTTGATTCTTTTCATCAGGTTTTCCATGTATGTTTGGAAACAAGAATATTTGAGTCTAATCATCTCTTTCTTTAGATTCTTCTATTCATTTCTCATGATATTTCATGTCCAGACGAGAAAAATCCATGCTTGTAAAAAAGAAAATGCATTTAATTCAGTTTATCTAATTTCATTGAAATCTTGTTGAGGTTGTTTCAACCCTCTTGTTTTAGACATTGTTAATCATGTTACATTTGGGATATTATTATAAATGTCTCCCACAAATAACTATTTTGGGGCATTACATTAGTTATTTCTCAGACTTTAATTCTAAAGCATGAGATTTCAAATGTATTGTCCATCAAAATCGTTTTTTGAGTTGTAATGAAGTGATCATATACATTTCTTTGATGAATTCTCCATTTTACTTTTATTTCATCTTGCAAAGCCATAGTTGATTCTGGATTCATATCATTTAAAAAGGAAGGCATAATATTTGTTGAAAGAAGATTCCAAACCTTGTAGATACAAATCTCTGCAGATACATTTATTTATTTTTCTTGAATGATATTATGTGTTTGACAAGTACATTTGTATATAACAACTTGTATATTTGTATATAAGAGTTTGTACATAATGGTTTCATTGGAAGATTTGTCAGGATTTTTCTA
>JASDQU010103041.1:116915-130200 GCA_032191745.1 Picea mariana
AATTGGGATATGAGCTGTGACAGCTCTGCCTGACAACTGGCTTCGGCAAAATAGCAGTCTCTGGCTAATTGCGGAAGTTTATTTCCCATATATGCATCAACAATATCAAGGGTGCCGAGTTGTGTGCTGGTTTGAATTAGATGCTCATCAATTTGAGCCATCCCTGCCCTGTCTATTTTAGAGATCTCCATCAAAATTCTCTCATTTTTCTCTTTCATGTCGAGGGAGATCCGCTCCATATTTATTTTCCTTAGCGTTTCTGTGTCTCCTCCACTCTCCATCCCTATTAGTTCAGTATTTATGATTTTAAAGTTTTCTTCAAGTGAATTCGCCACTTTTTGTGCCTGCTCCTTGCTTGAAGCAATATCATGCTCCCAGTTCTTTAACAAAATATTGCCCCTAGTCTATTCAGAAATGGAGAGCCTGGGGGCCTCTGCTGANGTTATTAGTAGCTATTACTGCTTCCTGGAAGACGACCCGAGCAGCTTCTGCGTTTCTTTCCTTGACAATCAGATTCTCAAAAATCTGATTCATTAACAAGCAATCTTTTCGAAACTCCCCGATCTTGTTTAGTAGACTGTGTTGAGCAGAAGAGACCCTACTCTGAATGTCGATTGATCGAGATTTAACCATCTCGATGTCAATCACCTTGCTTTCTGCGACCTCTAACGGAGCCTGTAATTGTGTGATCGTATCCCTCTGGTGGCTGGACTGCACCCGACCATCTCGGATTAGTGAATTTGCATGTTCCATCTTGGTCTTGAGGACCTCAATTTCTTTCTTATCGACCAATTGGGCCAGCTCTATTGCTCCACTTGCTTGACTCTTAGCGTCTTCTGCTGCTGAAGTTAACCTGGCCTCAAGGGTCTTAATCAGGCTATTTTTTGCTTTGAGATGCCTCTTTAACATTTCGACTGAGAATTGATTTGCTGTTGCATACGCTCCTAGCATTCCTGCAATTTCAGTGGCAAATTCATCCTTCTTTTTATTTCTCCCATCAGTCATCACCTTGAATCTTTTAGCTGTGGATTCTCCCTCTTGATAAAATTATCGCTTTACTACAGCTTTCCTCTTTTTTTCAAAAAAGAATTCATTAGGAGGGAGTTCCTCTGCCCTTATAGGCCTCATTTCTTCACCAAAAATCCATCCTTCCTGTATGTTTCCTTGCGTTGACTGCAAAGGGGTGACAGAGGTGATGGGTGCCCCGATTTGATTCACCGTTTTTCCTGGTGTGCTGAGTGGATCTTGCTCTTTCGGAGGATCAGAGGTATTCATCCCTGCCTCTGGATTCTAAGTTTCTGGTGGGTCTGTGTCTCTTATTTCTTTCTCCGGACTATGCTTGTTAGGAGGATCAGTAGCCTCTTTTTCTGTTTCTGGACTCTCCTCTTTTTCGGGTTCTTTCTCCGTAGCGGGATTCCCCTCTTGCTCAGGACTCTTCTCCTTGTCTGGATTTTTCTCCTGCTCGGGGATTTTCTCCTTTTTGGGATTAGAGGTTTGCCCCTCAGAACTTTCGGCTTCCTTTTGTTTATTTTTGGGAAGTCCCAAACCTCCTAGCACAACGGGGAGGCACCTTTTCCGATGCTCCTGAAATTTTAAAACAGAGGCTCTGTCTGTGGGTGCCAGGGATCCGATTCGGAATTGCACCTCTGAATAGGACCTCGCTCCTCGGAAAACATCATCTGAGGGAGAAGATTCATGTTCAAACCTCTTTAATCCATAATTCCCCAAATGGTTTCTTACGATCCTCCGCGGATCATGATTTTTGTACTCAATATAGGCTAGTCTCAATTCTTCTAAGGCTGCAGCCTCAGCCTTAGCATGTCCGAAATCTAATAATGAATATGAATTTATCCGAATAGGGAAAGATGGCCATACCTTCTTGGATGACGCCTTGATTTCTTTGCTTACTCCGCCGATTACTGTCTGCCGAGCAATTTCGTGACAACCCAGCTTGTCGGGAGTGAATAACGGTAGTGCCGAAGGAGGAACAACAGCTCCAAACACTCTCAAATAAGAGAATTCTTCTTCTACATACCAGTCTGCAATATGGCTCAGATTCTCAGCAATGCGATCCGAGATGCGGGGTGGCAACAGACCAAAAATGGCGACGTGCAGGGGCAACACCACCCGGTTAAAAACTCATAAATAAGCTTGTTTGCGTTATTTTCCCACAGCTTATCATGGTAGTCATGAACAGTCTTCTCATGAGCTGGGCTCCAAGCCCAATTCATTAAAGGAAAATGAGTCATGGAGCATATTGCGTCCATGAGATATGCAGACATGAAGAATCCGGATGGCTTTTTGGCTGCTTTTTGCTCCCAGTACTCGGTGATCCTGTTGAACAAACTATAGGAGAGCATTTTTTCCCAATTGAATGAGGAACCTTCTACTACCCGATAGATGAGAGGTACCCACTAGACGTAGAAATGTGCGGTATCCTCCCATCCGAAAAGCCAACAAGCCATCATCACCACATATAAAAAATTGGGCTCCAACGAAGAAATTGAATACACACCCTTGTCATTCACTCTGAATGTCACGGAATGCGACACCCAATCTTTAATCAAGCCTGGCAGGGTTCTGTCAAATTCTTGGCACTCTTTCTTTTTGAATTCCGCCAAGAATTCTTGGTCATATGTATATTCGAAAGTAGCTGGGAGCTTATACATAGACTGGATATGTTCAGGCCTAAAAGTCCCGATCCTGTCCTGTCGGTCATTCACGATAGTTCTGGTAGGCAGGTCAATGTGATCCAATGCCCATCGGATCATGTCGTAGTATGGGAGCAACCGAGGTCTGGTTGCGACCAGGTGCATCCCCGACTGAACAATTGTCTTGTACCTAGTATTCATGTCGTCCTTCACAGTATCAAGGTTATCGTCATCAGAATCCGAAGAGTTTACCAACCCGGCTTTCAGAATGTTTGAAATAGACGACCAGGTGGATACTGAGCCACTCGTCCGAGGTGAAGTGTCTGAGACATTATCCGGACCCTGTGCCACAACCTCGACGTTTGCTTTTGCTTCTCTCCTTGGTGCCATAGCTGAATCCTGTTGTTTTTCTCTTCTGCAGTAGACCTCTGTATACATGCGGAAATGAGTATCCTAGGGGAAAGGCCAGCTCTATGCGTTAAATAAGAAATGTTTAAAAAATAGAATGAAATCTCGTATATATTTGAAAATCATGTACTTTTGACACAAGTCTGTCAAATCGTGAGTAAAACCGAATTTATTGAAAAAAATCCGATCTTATTTTCTTCGTGGATTTACCCTAGTTTCTCATTAATGTCATGAATATTGGGCGGCTCGACAGGTACTCGGCTTATGGAGAGTAAATGAATCAGTACCTCGTCAAGTGCGCCAACCTTGAAGCGCGGGACGTATTTCACTTAATTTTAAAGTATTACGATCCTTATCAACTTAAAAAACTTCCTCGCCTTTCGTTGCATCGCGAACTTCATTTTCGCATTTTGACCCTTTAACTCGCGATACCGCGAGGGCCGATTTTAATGCAATCAATGGTAATCGTGATTGGCAGATCCTTAATGATATGATTAACTGAATCGCCATATCGTGACTCGGGAATTCGAAGGCAAAATTTCATGAGAATGATATGCCGAGTCGCGATATCGCGATGCGGCGATAATTAAGGCCCAAATAATTATGTCGCAACTTTGAAAATCGGAGTTTTGGACACCTTAAATCTAAGAAAGAAAATCCCGAACGGCGATGTGCCGAGAACCGAGTTTGACCGTGGTTAGTTTTTTACCCTTGGTTCTTGACCACGGTTATCAAAAGGTTATCGCGTTCTCGGCTCTCGGGTTTGTAAAAAACCAAAATTTAGGGTCGACAAATGCCAAGGCGCGAAACCCCGACGATGTCTAATCAAGGGTTAAAGTTTTTACTCCTAGTCAATGCCTTGGACGAAAATTAGAACCGAGTTCGCATTCTCACGAATCGGGACTTGTGAATCAAAAAACCAAAATGTCCGACTTGCGATATCCGATTTGTGATATCTGACTTGTGACATTCCAAAACAAAACAAAAAGGAAAACATACTGGCGGAAAATGGATCTTTTCTTTTGAAAGTGAAAAAAGCCTTGTTATTCAAACGATGAGATTTAAGAGTCTTATGATTTCGGAAGGAAAAGAAGAACAACTTTAAATGTCAGGTATCAAACGTTGAAAATTGCGCAAAGTGAAAAAACAAGGGCGACTCCAACATAGGCTCCAACTAGGGATCTCACTTCCCTGTGAGGCGGGAAGAACAGTAGACCAGGTGCCAAAATTGGGTAAATGGAGTCACAAGTTAAAATCAAGGAAAAAATCCAAGGAAAAAGAGAGAAAAGGGGGAAGCCTTCGCTTGGTAACCCAGAAACTTTTTCGAATTTAGATACTCTTTCCAAAAAACAGCTGAAGTTAACTTCGCAATTTTCCCTTTCTCACTACTAAGTTTGGGGAACGCTTCCAGACAGTCGTAACTGCCCTAGGATATTCAACAGGTCTTGTGATTCTCAGCTTGCATCAAAGAATGATATTACATAATCCAAGAAGGGGAGTCCCGTCGGAATTTGGGGAAATGATCCGGTTTTCAGGAAGCATTGATTACTAGAGTTAATTTATGTTTATGTATAACAGCCTTACAGATCTCTCAGACATTGCTTCACTGCCAGCAAACCTGTTCAGTACCCCGGTGAAGTTGTCTGACCCTTTTTCACCGAATTTCTTTTCACCACTTCGGTAAATATTTATGGGTTTAAACACTAAGACGAGGGCAATCATTTATGAATTTCCTTTCATCGTCTTAATGGACTAGGTGGGGGCAATCATTTCTGAATTTCCTTTCACCACCTGTCTCAGTATTTTACTTTTAAAACACAAAGATGGGAGCAATCGGTTTATATTAGGGCTGAGATCTGCGTAATATTTTTTATTAGAGGTCTGTCAACTTATTTTGATTGCTCGGTAACAACCTTCCTTTCACCCTCACAAGACCTTTAGTTCTTAGGGAGACAGGGGAAAATGATAAAATTTTAAAGAAACATCCTGTTCAAGCAAGCTTTGATTTTTCGGACGCTATTGAAAAACCTAGGAAAGTTAGGATTGCTATAGGCGTTTCTTAGCTTAGAAGAGGATCAAGTAGTCATGAAGACCAGCTTTCTTATTAAGATCTGCTTTGGAATCTCTGGGGTTTGAAAGGAAAAATCCTTTATCCCTTCCCAAAGGCTTGGGAGGATAGTGACTCACTAGTTAGGCCCAAAAATAAACAGAAAGCAAGGCAGCAGTCAAATGACTTAATATCAAAAAAGGTCACGACAATTCTGTACTAGTCTTCGAATGCATTTGGGAACAAAAATTATGATTGACTGTTTTTGGGTTTAACATATTTATTCAAATTTTTATTTTGAGGATCAAGGCCAAAAATACTCCTTTTATATAAACATTTATATTGCAATTTGAACAATATTACCTTTGATTGCTAAAAACAGCTTTTCATGACCTGAGTATTGAGAAAACTCACCTCTGTCTTTTCTTTTGAATTTCTGTGGGGATAATGAATTATCCTAGTATCACCTGTTTTAAGTCGCCCTATTTCCAACGCTGATTTGCACCTTATGTCTTGAGCATAGTTTCGCCTACCGCTGAAATCCTGCAAAAATAAATATGAATTCGATTTGAAATGCGTTGAGAATTCAGAAGCGAAAACCAAAAATTTGAAAATAAATGCTTAAGCAAAAAACATAAATATGTACAAAAACTTATAATAAAATTTATTTATTTACAATTATATATAAACAATTTCTTATTTTTTCATTTTATTTTATTTCCTTTTTCATCCGACGACTGTTAAGTCATGTAATTCTTTAGATATCGCCGTTGACAGGGGCGCTGAGAACTTTCTCATCAATATTTTCCAGGAGAAAGGAATTTTTTCCTTCTGGAGCCAAGACCCTGAATGGTCCATACCAAAGGTAGTCAAATTTTCCATGCTTCGCGGCTTCTTCCCTTCTCGCATCCCATCTTAACACCAAGTCACCTGGGAAGAACTCTCTGTCCTTTGCTTTGAGATCGAACAATGCTTTCATATCATCTTGGTATTTCTGCATCCTCTCATCAACCTCCACTCTGAGTTGTTGAACCTCAATTAGTTGGTTAATTCTTCTGGTTACATGATTGGGCTCTTCATTTTGATCCTGCCATAATTTCATCACTGGCAATGCTAAGTTTATAGGCAGAACCACCTTGGTCCCATATACCATCTGAAAAGGTGAAATACCGATAGACCTTTTAGTGCTGATGCGGTTCGCCCATAATGCGTGCTTCAAATGGACATGCCAGGACCTCTTGTTTTCGTTCAACACTTTTTTGATTACGTTTACCAGGCTCTTATTAGACGATTCAACCAGCCCATTTCCCTGCGGGTAATAAGCAGTGGAATGGCCAAGAACGATACTGTACTTTTGGCAGAAGTCGACCATAGCCATGGATTTGAAAGCCTGGGCGTTGTCAGTAACGATCTTTCGGGGACATCCAAATCTTGATAATATATTATCCTCCAAGAAGTCAATCACCACTGATTCTGTTTCCCTTTTAGTTGGAATTGCTTCCACCCATTTTGTAAAATAATCAGTGGCCGTTAAGATCCACTTATGATGAGAAATGGAATGGGGATTAATTTCCCCTATAAAGTCTAATCCCCATTGTTGAAATGGGGCTTCAATTTTGACTGGAACGAGTGTTAATGCAGGGAGTTTCTGCTTACCAGCGAATATTTGACATGAGTGACAGGAACGTACTTTGGCATTAACATATGAAAATAGTTTTGGCCAATAATATCCGGCCCTCAGGATCTTGTAGGCCGTGGCTCTCCATGCATGATGTCCTCCACAGATTCCTTCATGGAATTCCACTATGAACAATGGAGTTTCCGTCTCAACCAGACAGACCAGTAAGAACCCGAGTGGATCCTTCTAGTATAGTTGATTTTCTGAGATGCAATACTTTATAGCATGGAGTTTTAGAGTTCTGTATTTGGCTGGTGTTAGTCCATCTGGACATTTCAGGTTTAACAAATAGAAAATTATATTTGTATACCAGCCTGACGACGTGAATTTTTCTTCAACCTTGTTTGGATACGTTTGGTCATCGAGCTATTGCAAGTGTGTGTCTTCGTCTTCTCCTTGGAGGCAATTGATGTCAAGAGCTCTAAGGTTCGACTCAGCCAGGAGTTTGGCCATACCCTTTCCTTTTATTAATTTAGTTGGCTTGATTTCTAGATCAAATTCTTGTATTTTAGTGATCCAGCGCCCTCATTTTCCATCACTATCCGGCTATACCAATATATCTTTCATAGCACTAGTTGGTACGTACGCGATAATTTTTGAATGCATAATGTAATTCCTAAATGCTTTTAGCGCTTTTACCATTGCGTATGCCTGTTTTTCTATGATATTATATTTTAGCTCGGCGCCTCTAAGGCTCTTGCTAAAAAACGCGATCGCGCGTTCGAAACCTCCATCATCTTTTTGCAGCAATACCACGGCAATAGTATGTTCTGAAGCAAATGAGAAGATGAGAAAATCTCTCAAATAATCTGGGCTTGTTAACACAGGTGCCTCGCTGATGACTTTTTTGATGTGTTCAAACGACGCCTTAGCTTCGGTCGTCCAATTTACTCTGCTATCTTTCTTGAGCATACCTGTGATCAATTTGACAATCTCAGCAAAATTGGGTATAAATCTTGTCAAAAAATTTATTGTACCTAAAAAAGATTGAATTTCTTTAACGTTTCTAGGAATACTGATAGTTTGTATCACTTCAACCCTCTTAGGATCAATCTTGATTCCATTTTTAAATACAATGTGCCCTAGGAGCTTACCTTCCTGCATAGCAAAATGTGATTTCTTTGGATTCAAAGATAGCCCATACCTGCGGCATTTTTTGAAAGTTTGTTTTAAATGGATCAAATGTTCTTCATCGGTTTTAGAAAAAACCGTCAAATCGTCAAGATAGATTACTACGAATTTATCCCTTTCTCCAATGAACGCGATATCCATAGTGCGCTGGAAGGTAGCTCCTGCATTCATTAAACCAAAAGGCATTTTATCATACATGAATGTACCCCATGGCATGGTGAAGGCAGTTTTTTCTCTGTCTTGCTCGTTCATGGCGATCTTGTTATACCCAGAAAACCCATCTATCATAGACATACGATTTGCCCCAACTACCCTTTCTAGGACGTGGTCCATTTTGGGAAGTGGATAATTATCTTTAAGAGAGGACCTATTCAAATTTCGGAAATCTACACACAGTCTGATTTCCCCGTTCTTTTTTCTAACCGGGACCAAATTTGCTATCCAGTCTGAGTATCTCAAAGGTACAATTATTTTTGCGTCTAAAAGCTTCTTAACCTCCTTTTCAATAACAGGCAACAAAATGGGGTTTAACTGCTTGAGCTTCTGCCTAAAAGGCTTGACTCCGGGCTTCAAAGGTATTTTGTACTCAATTATAGAAGTATCATAAGTTCGGAGCTCGTCATCGGACCAGTCGAAAACGTCTTTATATTGTTTGAGTAAGTCTCTATACTGGTCTTTTACCTTGGGAGGGAGGAATTTAGATATCTTTACTATCCTGGAATCCTTTCCAGTTCCTATGTTGCAATCCTCCACTTCTTCTGGTTGGGGCTGTAAAGTGGATTTCACAAGTATGTCGTTCTGATCAAAGAGTCTTTCCAAAGGGATTAAGCCTTTCGGAATTTGGTTATTTTTAAGGACCAACATACGATGATCCGCTATCTTTTCTCGGAAGGTCTCAGGATTTTCATTTTCTTGCATAATCCACCTTGGGTCATTTTGGTTTTCTTGGTATGGATGGGTTTCAAAGAATTCGCCTATTTCTATAAGGAATTTCTGAATCTACTCGTCGTCTTCGAAGACCTGCCAGTGTTGGACGTTGTCTGGTATGGAGGGTTTATACCTGATTTCAATATGATATTTCAACTTAACATTTGTGGGAGGGGAAAAGGTTGAGGCTGCCTTGGCCAATGCGTCAGCATGTAGATTTTCTGTGTGTGGAATAAAATGGAATTTTATAGATGAGAAAAAATTCTCCATTAAATCCCAAACGCAATTTCTGTATGTTCTCAATCTGGGATGTTTGGCTAGGTACTGTCGGTTTACTTGTTTCACTATCAATTCAGCATCTCCGTAAACCTCCAAATTTTTTATGTTTAACTTCTTGGCTGCCTCTAAACCTAAGATTAATGCTTCATACTCGCACACGTTGTTGGTATAATCTATGTCCCACTGTAAGCGATATGAGAAAGGAACGGTAAATTTACCTTCGGGTGCTATCAAAAGTATGCCAGCACAAGCTCCTTCAGAAGATGAAGCTCCATCGAAGTACATCTTCCAGAGGCCACTTTTGCATAGTTCTTCAGTCAAGGGGCTAAGCTCTTCTTGCTTCATATCAAGTTCTTCTGGACACCCATTTAAACCATCATCGAAAGACAATATGAAATTTCCCAGATCTTGGTCTGCAACATAAATGGGAAAATTATTTGGATTCTGAGGATCACTGACAGTATATGCCAATCTTGTTTTTTCTGTACAATCGGGTAAAATGACCACCGAATACAGGAATCATGGCATATGACATGTACAATTGTAGAGAACCTCCCAACTTGGCTCCCCATGATCTGGATAACAACATACCATATTTGGGGGGAATATCCGCAATAACCACATCCATCAAAACACTTTTGACTGGGACCTGAGCCAGTGTAACAACCGGATCTTTTATCATTCCCATACATTTAACCTTTCTTGAATCGAAAGAGTACAGATCTCCATAGGGTCTAGTGATCTGGAGGCCCAGCCTCTCCATTATCATTTTGGGCATAACATTATGTGAAGCCCCGGAGTCTAACATGCAGTTATGTAGCAGATGGTCATGTATATTCAGGGTGATATAGAAAGGAGCGACGTTGTCCTTGGATCCCTCAAAATGGGGACCAAAGGTGATGTTAGGTCTGTCATCTTCTAGGTTGATAACATCAGAGTGACTTTCGGGCTCATAAACACCCATCACTTTGGCAATTTGATTGCGATAAGTTGGGTTTTTCGCTAATTCTACCAAAGGAATCGGTATCTTAATTTTATTCAACTCGTTTTCAAAATTGTAAGATGTATTGGTCTTGTCCGTTTCTCTGGTTAAGAGCTCCGAGTTCTTTTCTTCCGACTTATTTGTCTGGATCGCCTTATCACTCATGACCTTAGTCGCAGATGTAACTTTGTCTATCGGCCCAACTTATTTTGTTTGGGTTTCAGCTTTTTTCACCTTAGAGTCTTGATTCCTTGTTGTCTTGACTTTATTGTTGGGTAACAATGTCTCTTCCAAAGGAGGTTCCTGAGATTGACCCCTTGGTATAATTCTCTTAGGTTGTTCAGTAGAGGTGGGCTTATTTTTTGATCTCAGATTGTATCTGGGCTGGAAATCAGCCGCTATCATTTCTGTTTCTGGTTGAGATAAGCAGAGGTCATTATGATCACCCTCTTCTTCTTCGTTAGGTGTTTGAGGGGCATTTAAAGATTCCTCATACTCTTCCTTGGTCAGAAATGGCTGTGAACATTCATCACCGAAACATGCAACTTCATCTTCCAGATCTTCAAAATCTTGGAGGTCACTTGCTCCTATAAAATTTTCGTTCTTTAGTGGAGCTTGTACCTTTTGATCTTCATTTTTTATTTGCCTCTGTTGATTTTGGGGATTTGGGTTTCTCCTGAAGTCTCTTTTGTTAGAAGAATCGGCTCTAGCTTGATCCAACTCCATCCTAGAGACTTTGTTAGACAAATCTTTAATTATTCGATCCATATCATCCACTCTGTCATCAATGTATTTATTTGACCCGGAAGGACCTGCTGGTTCCCTATAGCGTCTATTATCACGGTTGGCTATTTTTGTTTTAGCCTTCATCTTACCTGAAGCCATCATATTAGATTCTATTTCGACAACATCGTCTTGCATTCTATTTAAGGTGGCTCCTCTTCTTTCTCGCAAAAGCAATGGAAAATCATGTTTGAAAGCTCTCGCAAATGATACTTTGGCTGAGGGTTCGGAAGGTTTAACAGCGGCTAGAATTTTATTATACAGTTTGTTAAATCTCAAAATAAATTCCATAACTGTTTCTGAGTTCTTTTTCTTTAGAGATCCAAACTCGGTAAGGTAGTATAAGTGATCCTTTCGCTCTCCCCATTGTCTGAGGAAAGCGTCTTCCAAGGCGTTATATGTCCGAATAGACGTTGCAGGAAGACTCCGAAACCAAGTTCGAACCTATCCTTCGAAGGTTTGGACCAGTAGTCTCGAATAGACATCTTCATGTTCAATACCGCATATGTCTGCGAACTGGTCAAAGAATTTTATATGCTCAGATGCGGTTAGATCTCCTTCCCCAGTGAACTTAGGAAGATTTTTGATGTAGTTGTCAGGTAATTCATGGAGGGGAAGGGGTAAAACCAGGGGAGCGTATCTCGCTGCTACTTTTGCAAATACTCCGGGAGGAGGGACATTGTGTTGTCCTCCACCTCCTCCTCCTATGCCAACCATCGACTTGGGAGTAGAAAATGGGGGTGTAACACACTTTTTTGAATCAGGTGAAACTAGAAATTTTTGGTGATGAAAGGAGGGTATGTCAAATGATAATGATCTCTCTAAAGGGCCCTTTCCCCTGTTTATGGACGGGAAAGTTTGAGGTGGCTCACTCCTAAATTCTGAGTTGTCTGTTTCCAAATCTTTGGTATTAGACTAAGGGATGTAATAAATAAGAGGTTCTGAAGGGCATTTAGTCTTTACAAGCGGGTTTTTGGGTTTATTAAATGAAGCAGCTACCTCCAACGAGCCTCTCGCTTTTAAAATTTTCTCAGGATTATTAACAGGCACAATTAGCTTTCCACCCGTGTTCTGTTTGGTATGCCTTCTACCAGACGCTAGTTTTTGTTTCAGTGGAGTCGCCAAGTGAAAGGTTTTAAAAAGCCTTAAAACTGTGTGCACTCTATGTTCACTATCAAGGAGTAACACTATCAACGAAATAGTTTGTCGTTCTCCCAGGGAAAAGATTTCGTAACTTCGTTCCCCGGCAACGGCGCTAGAAAGATGTTGTTCCTGAGTCTGTACTTAAGGCTTTAAAGTACAGTGTCAAGGCATCCGAAAGTATGGTAATGGTTGATAAGGGATTTCATTAACCTTCGGTATGGGAAGCTAATGAAGGTTTCTATGTTCACGCTGTCTAGCTTCCAACTATTCCCGAGTAGCAATATCTTGTTTAATGGCTGCCCATGAATGTTCTAATTCTTCCCGGGTGTTTGCAGTTCTAAGAATCATGTCGAAAAGACTTAACGTGATATATGTTTGGTCTGATATCCCGGGTTGAATATTAGGTTGAGTTACCGTGGGTACAATCGTTGAGGAACAGTAAGAGTATGGAAATGATTTAATCGAGAGATTTTAATCGCTGATTCAATTTGGTCGAGATAAGAGAAATCTTCGCATGAGGAACGAAATAGGAGTACAAACTAAAGGCCCTTTCCCGTAACTATATGATTTTTAGCAAAAGGTGTGAAATGAGAGAAAAATATCTAGTTGCAAGTAACGTAAAATTCTTATCGGTAAAAAACTTACATGTACGCGGAAGAAGAAATTGACATGAACATAATTGACATGGCGCAAGTAAACATAAAATTCTATAACTGTAGCTTGGTCTTACACCTGCTGATAGCCAGTGCAGAGGAAGGACAAGAGACAATTACCGAAATATGAACTTCCTTCACTATAGTAGTAGTCGCACTAAGTTATAGTGATACCTCTCAATTATGTAGAGCAAAATGAAAAGAAACAAAGAACATGAAAAAACAAACTAATTGTGTAGAGAAAAATGAAAAGAAACAAAGAACATGACAAAGCAAACTTGAAATACAGTCGGGACAGAATTGGGAATCTTGAATTTGCTTTGTATTAACTTCCTTCATGGGAGAACTCTGTTACAATGAGTACCAAAAAGTCCAGCCTTTTGAACTTCTTTCTCTGATCTATTTATACAAAAAAGTGCCAGGTGATTCCTTTACATGACTCGGTGCATATGATACACCCATCCGTAAAATTGGATACAAGTTGTGGCGGTTCCGTTTGGCAGCTGTTAGGAGCGAAATCACTCCATCTCTTCAACTCTGTTTTCAAGATGCGCCAGGTGCTTGTCTCTGCATAGACTCAGTGCATATCCTACATTTGTCCAG
>JASDQU010103041.1:140096-173802 GCA_032191745.1 Picea mariana
TGTCCAATTGTAGAGAACCTCCCAACTTGGCTCCCCATGATCTGGATAACAACATACCATATTTGGGGGGAATATCTGCAATAACCACATCCATCAAGACACTCTTGACTGGGACCTGAGCCAGGGTAACAACCAGATCTTTTATCATTCCCATACATTTAACCTTTCTTGAATCGAAAGAGTACAGATCTCCATAGGGTCTAGTGATCTGGAGGCCCAGCCTCTCCATTATCATTTTGGGCATAAAATTATGTGAAGCCCCGGAGTCTAACATGCAGTTATGTAGCAGTTGGTCATGTATATTCAGGGTGATATAGAAAGGAGCGACGTTGTCCTTGGATCCCTCAAAATGGGGACCAAAGGTGATGTTAGGTCTGTCATCTTCTAGGTTGATAACATCAGAGTGACTTTCGGGCTCATAAACACCCATCACTTTGGCAATTTGCTTGCGATAAGTTGGGTTTTTCGCTAATTCTACCAAAGGAATCGGTATCTTAATTTTATTCAATTCGTTTTCAAAATTGTAAGATGTATTGGTCTTGTCCGTTTCTTTGGTTAAGAGCTCCGAGTTCTTTTCTTCTGACTTATTTGTCTGGATCGCCTTATCACTCATGACCTTAGTCGCAGATGTAACTTTGTCTATCGGCCCAGCTTCTTTTATTTGGGTTTCAACTTTTTTCACCTTAGAGTCTTGATTCTTTGTTGTATTGACTTTATTGCTGGGTAACAATGTCTCTTCCAAAGGAGGTTCCTGAGATTGACCCCTTGGTATAATTCTCTTAGGTTGTTCAGTAGAGGTGGGCTTATTTTTTGATCTGAGATTGTATCTGGGCTGGAAATCAACCGCTATCATTTCTGTTTCTGGTTGAGATAAGCAGAGGTCATTATGATCACCCTCTTCTTCTTCGTTAGGTGTTTGAGGGGTATTTAAAGATTCCTCATACTCTTCCTTGGTCAGAAATGGCTGTGAACATTCATCACCGAAACATGCAACTTCATCTTCCGAATCTCCGAAATCTTGGAGGTCATTTGCTCCTATAAAATTTTCGTTTTTTAGTGGAGCTTGTATTTTTTGATCTTCATTCTTTACTTGCCTCTGTTGATTTTGGGGATTTGGGTTTCTCCTGAAGTCTCTTTTGTTAGAAGAATCGGCTTTAGCTTGATCCAACTCCATCCTAGAGACTTTGTTAGACAAATCTTTAATTATTCGAGCCATATCATCCACTCTGTCGTCAGTGTATTTATTTGACCCGGAAGGACCTGCTGGTTCCCTATAGCGTCTATTATCACGGTTGGCTGTTTCTGTTTTAGCCTTCATCTTACCTGAAGCCATCATATTAGATTCTATTTTGACAGCATCGTCTTGCATTCTATTTAAGGTGGCTCCTCTCCTTTCTCGCAAAAGCAATGCAAAATCAGGTTCGAAAGCTCCCGCAAAGGTTACTTTAGCTGAGGGTTCGGAAGGTTTAACAACGGCTGGAATTTTATTATACAGTTTGTTAAATCTCAAAATAAATTCCATAACTGTTTCTGAGTTCTTTTTCTTTAGAGATCCAAACTCGGTAAGGTAGTATAAGTGATCCTTTCGCTCTCCCCATTGTCTGAGGAAAGCGTCTTCCAAGGCGTTATATGTCCGAATAGACGTCGCAAGAAGACTCCGAAACCAAGTTCGAACCTGTCCTTCGAAGGTTTGGACCAGTAGTCTCGAATAGACATCTTCGTGTTCAATACTGCATATGTCTGTGAACTGGTCAAAGAAGTTTATATGATCAGCTGCGGTTAGATCTCCTTCCCCAGTGAACTTAGGAAGATTTTTGATGTAGTTGTCAGGTAAATCATGGAGGGGAAGGGGTAAAACCAGGGGAGCGTATCTCGCTGCTACTTTTGCAAATACTCCGGGAGGAGGGACATTGTGTTGTCCTCCACCTCCTCCTCCTATGCCAGCCATCGACTTGGGAGTAGCAAATGGGGGTGTAACACACTTTTTTGAATCAGGTGAAACTGGGGAGTTCTGATGAAGAAAGGAGGGTATGTCAAATGATAACGATCTCTCTAAAGGGCCTTTTCCCCTGTTTATAAACGGGAAACTTTGAGGTGGCTCACTCCTAAATTCTGAGTAGTCTGTTTCCAGATCTTTGGTATCAGACGAAGGACTGTAAGAAATAAGAGGTTCTGAAGGGCACTTAGTCTTTACAAGTGGGTTTTTAGGTTTATTAACTGAAGCAGCTGCCTCCAACGAGCCTCTCGCTTTTAAAATTTTCTCAGGATTATTAACAGGCGCAATTAGCTTGCCACTCGGGTTCTGTCTGGTATGCCTTCTACCAGACGCCAGTTTGTGTTTCAGTGGAGTCGCCAAGTGAAAGATTTAAAAAGCCTTAAAACTGTGTGCACTCTATGTTCACTATCAAGGAGTAACACTGTCAACGAAATAGTTTGTCGTTCTCCCAGGGAAAAGATTTCGTAACTTCGGTCCCCGGCAACGGCGCCAGAAAGATGTTGTTCCAGAGTTTGTACTAAGGCTTAAAGTACAGAGTCAAGGCATCTGAAATCATACAAAAGATTGATACAGGATTATACTAACCTTTGGTATGAGAAACTAGAGCATATTTCTACGTTCTCGTCGTCTAGCTTCCAACTGCTCTTGAGCAGTTATGTCACGCTCAATGGCTGCCCATGATTGTTCCAATTCGTCTCAAGTGTTAGCAGTTTTAAGGATTGTGTCTAAGAGATTTAAAATGATATGTGTTTGACTAGATAATCCGGGTTGAATATTGGGTTGAGTCGCTGCGGGAACAGTCATTGAGTAACAGTTCCAGTATGGAAATGGTTTTTAAAGAGATTGTTTATTTGTTGTTTCAATTAGGACGAAATAAAAAGAAACTTTTGCATGAAAAAATGAAATAAGGATGCAAATTGAAGGCCCTTTCCTGTAACTGTGTTGTTTCCGATAAAATAACATGAGATGGGAGAAAACATTAAGTTGTAGATGACGCGAAGTTCCTGTCAGTGGAAAACTCACGTATGTACAGAAGAAGCAATTGACATAAACATAATTGACCTAGTGTTAATAAACATGAAATTCTGTAAGTGTAAATTGGTCTTACACCTGCTGATAGCTGGTGCAAAGGAAAGACAAAAGACAATTACAAAAAAGATGCAAACCTTTCACCATAGTAGTGGTCGTACTAAATTACAGTGATACACGTCAATTA
This sequence comes from Picea mariana, assembly GCA_032191745.1. Lineage (NCBI taxonomy): Eukaryota > Viridiplantae > Streptophyta > Pinopsida > Pinales > Pinaceae > Picea > Picea mariana. Next base: position 143,309 of record JASDQU010103041.1, read on the forward strand.
TGTAGAGCAAAATGAAAAGAAACAAAGAACATGAAGAAACAAACTTGCAACATAGTCGTGACTGAATCAGGAATCTTCAAATTGCTTGTATTAACTCTTTTAATGCAAAAACTCTCTTACAGTTAGTTCCCAAAAAGTCCAGCCCTGTTCTCTTCTTATTGTGATCTATTTATACAAAATTTGCCTCTCGGTTCAAAAGAGCGAAATTACTCCATCTGTCCGAATCCGTTTACAAAAAAGGTGCCAAGTGCTTGTTTTTGCTTAAATTTAGTACATATGCTACACTTGTCTAAAAATGAAATACAAGCTGTGAAGGTTTTGCATTGACAGCTGGGGGGAGCGAGATAATTCCATTTCACCCATTCTATCTTCCAGAAGTGCTAGGTGTCTGTCCTCGCACAGATTCAGTGTACATGACACACTTGTCCACAAATTGGGTCACAAGCTGTGAAGGCTCGGCCTGACAACGAGCTTCGGAAAGATAACACTCTCGGGCCAACTGTGGAAGTTTATCATTTATTTGTATATCAACAAGTTCAAGGGCGCCAAGTTGTGAACTAGGCTGAATCAAATGTTTGTAGATTTGAGTTGGGTCTACCATGTCCATCTTGGAGATTTCTGCTGAATTTCTATCATTCCCCTCTTTTATGTCGAGAGAAATCCGATCTATATTTATCCGCCTTAGCGTCTCTGTGTCAGATCCAATTTCTATCCCCAACTGCTCACCATTTATGTTATTGAGGGCCTCTTCTAACGAATTTGCCACTTTTTGAGCCTGCTCTTTGCTTAAAGTAATATCCTGTTCCCAATTCTTTAACAAGATATTACCCCTGGTTTGTTCGGCAATGGTGAGCCCGGGATGCCCTGAAAACCTGTTGTTGGTCGCTATCACTGCCTCTTGGAAAGCGACCCGAGCAGCTTCTGCGTTCCTTTCTTTGTTAATCAGATTCTTAGAGATTCGCTGTATTAACAAGCAGTCTTCTCGAATCTCTCCTACTTTGTTTAACAGGCTTTGTTGAGCAGAGGAGATCCTGCTCCGAATATCAGTCTCTTGAGATTTAACGATCTCGATGTCAACCTCTTTGCTTTCTGCGACCTCCAACTGAGTCTGCAGCTATGTAATTGTATCCCTCTGCTGGCTCGATTGTACCCGACCATGTCGGATTGTAGAATTTGCTTGTTCCAGCTTAGTCTTGAGGACTTCAATTTCTTTCTTGTCGGCCAAACGGGCCAACTCGATTTCTCCGCTCACTTGACTTCTAGCGCTTTCTGCTACTGAAGTTACCCTGGCCTCAAGGGTCTTGATCAGGCGGTTTTTTGCTTTGAGCTGCCTCTTTAACATTTCGACCGAGAATTGATTTGCTGTTGCATACGCTCCCAGCGTTCCTGCAATTTCAGTGGCAAATTCATCTTTCTTCTTGTTCATCCCATGGGCCATCACTTTGAATCTTTTAACAGTGGACTCTCCCTCCTGATAAAATTCTCGCTTCACCACAACTTTCCTCTTTTTGTCAAAGAAGAATTCATTAGGAGGGAGTTCCTCTGCCCTTATAGGTCTCAGTTCTTCACCGAATATCCATCCCCTGCTAACACTTCCCTGTGCTGACTGCAAGGGTGTGACAGAGGTGATGGGTTGCCCGATCTGTTTGGCACCCTTCCCTGGTGTGCTAAGTGGATCTTGCTCTTTCGGAGGGTCTAAGGCTTTCGTCCCTGTTTCTGGAGTCTGAGTTTTTGGTGGGTCTATGTCTTTTATTTCCACCTCCGGACTATGCTCCTGGGGAGGGACAGTGGTCTCTTTTTCTGTTCCGGGATTCTCCTCCCGCTCAGGACTCTTCTCCTTTTCTGGATTCTTCTCCTGCTCAAGACTCTTCTCCTTTTCTGGATTCTTCTTCTGCTGTTTCTCGGGGTTAGAGGTTTGCCCCCCAGAACTTTCGGCCTCTTTTTCTTTCCCCTTGGAAAGTCCCAAACCTCCCATCACCACGGGGAGACATCGTCTCCTATGCTCCTGAAATTTCAAAACTGAGATCCTGTCTTCAGGTGTCAGGGATCCGATTCGAAATTGCACCTCCGAATAGGACTTCGCCCATCGGAAAACATCATCCGAGGGCGAGCTTTCATGTTCGAACCTCTTTAATCCACAATTTCCAAAATGAGTGCTCACCACTCCCTGGGGATCATGCTTTTTGTACTCGATAGAGACTAGGCTCAAGTCTTCAATGGCTGCAGCTTCAGCCTTAGCATGTCCAAAATCTAATAATGAATATGAATTTAGCCGAATAGGAAAAGATGGCCATACCTTCTTGGCTGACGCTTTGAGCTCTTTGCTCACTCCGCCGATTACTGTTTGCCGAGCAATCTCACGACAGGCCAGCTTGTCGGGAATGAATAGCAGTAGTGCCGAAGGAGGGACAACAACCCTGAACACTCTAAAATAGGAAAATTTCTCTTCCACGTACCAGTCCGCGATCCGGCTCAGATTCGCAGCAATGCTATCCGAGATGCGGGGTGGCGAAAGACCAAAACTGGTGATGTGCAGGGGCACTATCACCCAGTTAAAAATTTCATAAATAAACTTGTTCGCGTTATTTTCCCACATCTTATCATGGTACTCATGAACAGTCTTCTCATGGTCTGGACTCCAGGTCCAATTCATCAAAGGAAAAGGCGTCAAGGAGCATATTGCATCCATGACATACGCGGACATGAAGAATCCGGATGGTTTTCCGGCTGCTTTCATCTCCCGGTACTCGGTGATCCTGTTGAACAAACTATCGGAGATCATTTTTGCCCAATTGAAGGAGGAACCTTCTACTACCCGATAGATGAGAGGTACCCACTGGACGTAGAAATGTGCGGTATCCTCCCATCCGAAAAGCCGACAAGCCATCATTGCCACATATAAAAAATTGGGCTCCAACGAAGAAATTGAATACACACCCTTGTCATTCACTCTGAATGTCGTGGAACGCGACACCTAATCTTTAATCAAGCCTGGCAGGGTTCTGTCAAATTCTTCACACTCTTTCTTTTTGAATTTTGCCAGGAATTCTTGGCCATATGTATATTCGAAAGTTACTGGGAGCTTATACATAGACTGGATATGTTCAGGCCTAAAAGTCCCGATCATGGCCTGTCGGTCATTCACGATAGTTCTGGTAGGCAGGTCGACGTGATCCAATGCCCATCGGATCATGTCGTAGTATGGGAGCAACCGAGGTCTGATTGCGACCAGGTGCATCCCCGACTGAACAATTGTCTTGTACTTAGTATTCATGTCGTCCTTCACAATATCAAGGTTATAGTCATCAGAGTTTGAACAGTTCACCAGCTCGGATTGTAGAATGTCTGAAATAGACGACCAGGTGGATACTGAGCCGCTAGTCCGAGGCGAAGTATCGGAGACGTTGTCCGGACCCTGTGCTGCAACCTCGACATTTGATTTCGCTGCTCTCCTTGGCGCCATAGCTAAAGTTTGTTTCTTAGCTCTTCTGCAATATACCTGTGAATACATGCGGAAATGAGTATCCTCGGGGGAAGGCGAGTTATATGCGCTAATAAGAAATGTTTAAAAATAAAACGAAATCTCGTATATATTTGAAAATCATGTACCTTTGACATAAGTCTGTCAAATCACGAATAAAACCAAATTTATTGAAAAATCCGATCTTATTCTTTTCATGGATTTACCCTAATTTCTCATTAATTGTCATCAACACTAGGCGGCTTGACAGGTACTTTGGTTATGGAGCGTAAGAATATACCTCGTGAAATGTGCCAACCTTGAAGCGCGGGGCATATTTCATTTAATTTTAAAAATACAAATCTTAACGACTTGAAAAACTTCCTCGCCTTTCGTTGCATCGTGAACTTTGCTTTCGTATTTTGACCCGTAAACTCGCGAGACTGCGAGGGCCGATTTTAATGTAATCAATGGTAATCGCGATTTGGTGGATCCTTAATGATATGATTAACTTTAATCGCCATATTGTGATTCGGGAATTCGAAGACAAACTTTTAGGAGAATGATACGCCGAGTCACGATATCGCGATGTGGTGATAATAAAGGCTCGAATTAAGAGAAGGAAATGCTAGATTAGGCGATTACTTAATCTCGATATCATTATGTTGTAACTTCGCGAATCGGAGTTTTGGACACCTTAACTTCGTGAAAGAAAATGCCGAGTGGCGATCTACCGAGAACCAAGTTTAATCGTGGTTAGTTTTTTAACCATTGGTTCTTGGCTAAGGTTATCAAAAAAGGTTTATCGCGTTTTCGGCTCTCGGGGTTGTAAAAACAGAAATTTAGGCTCGACGAATGCCGAGGCACAAAACCCCAACGATGTCTAATCAAGGGTTAAATTTTTTACCGTAGTCAATGCCTTGGACGAAAATTAGAACCGAGTTCGCATTCTCGCGACTCGGGACTTGTGAATCAAAAAACCAAGGTGTCCGACTTGCGATATCCGACTTGCGACATTCCAAAACAAAACAAAAAGGCAAACAAATTGGCGGAAAATGGATCTTTTCTTTTGAAAGTGAAAAAAGCCTTGTTATTCAAACGACGAGATTTAAGAGTCTTATGATTTCAGAAGGAAAAGAAGAACAACTTTAAATGTCAAGTATCAAACGTTGAAAATTGCGCCAAGTGAAAAAACAAGGGCGGCTCCAACACCCTTGATTCCATGTATTGTTGTTGAAGCTTCTCCCATTTGTAGTAGATGTTGGTCTATGATAATATCTTGTTGAATAATGGTTTTGTGATTCCCTATTCCATGAATATTGACAAGTATTCCATATTCTTCCTTGATAATTGGGTGTGCCAAATGATAGTTATGTTAACTTTCCCAAACCTTGTTGAATTTTGGTCTATTTTGGAGAGTGTACTTGTACAAAATTCCACGCATCCAATATTGGATAATTGATTCTAAAATTTTCACCCAAAATACTATGGAATTTCCTCTTTCCAATGCAACTGGTCTCATAGAATTTGGACCCTCCAGGAAGAATATATGATTTTTTTACCTGGAACACCAGTTTGAGACTAGTTATAGGACTAGTCAAAAAATGTATCTTCCACATGATATATCTCCAAAAGTACAATGACCCAAAAGATGAATTCATACCACATGTACCTCTATATGTCTTATAAATAACCTTCAAGTTTTGTTGTCTGAAGTGGCCCCGAAAAAAAGTTATAGCGAAAATGCTAAGATGACTTGCTTGGAGAAGAAAAACCCTAGTATCGATGCTCTGATACCAAATGTAATTAACCGAATGCTTAAAATATCATAACAAAATAGAAGTACACACCATGTACAATAGTGTGAGCACAGAGAACAACTCCAATATAGATAAGTTACACAATAAATCCTTAAAGAATAGGAGAACCTCATCCACAACCAAAAACATTCATCCATCACAATTCACATCCCCGCAATAATGAATACATGATCTCTATATATACCTATTCACACATGCACATGAGACCCCTTTACTATTAGGCCGACCCTATTACATATATATTTACACATTGCATGTACATTTATCCCTGCATATGTCTCCCTTGGGGTCATATTGTAACATCCCGCTCTTGCTTGCACTAAGCGGACTTATTTTTTGAGGACACTTGCGTGCAAGTGATCTGATTCATTATACAATTGGTTGTTTTGATTATGATTATGAGATATTGTGGATTTCATGATATGTTACTTTTGTTTTATTTCCATCGACATGTGCTATTGACTGGGTTCTCCTGAGTGTGCAGGACTTTGGATGTTAGAGGATGCCGATGGCATTGATGGATCTCCTTAGACTCCAGATCGAGTCAGGGAGTGGAGTGTTATGGTTTGACTGTTTTTTATATTACAGATGTGACGTATGACATAGATATTATGATGTTGATTGTTATAGCTGACATGTTTCATTGATGGATGTAGGGTAACGATAGCTTTCCAACTAGACTCACATTTGGAGTAAAGGGTTCATGCACGACAACCAGAGACATTGAGGGAGAGGTGTGGCAACAACCCTGCCACAACCTACTAGCACTCTCGTCGTGGTTCGAACTATAGGTTAACGATTACCTAGTTTGAGAGATCCACGATGTCGTCAGGGCAGACTGTGACAGTCGCTCACGATGATCCTAAGGGGCACGCAATAAGGTAGAGTCCTTATTCCTTAGAGGCCCTTAGTCTCCCATAAGGTCACCTGACGAAATATTGACTCCAGGGGTTTGACGTTTACCAAATTCAGTCAAGAGGTGAGTGGCACCCTTAGAGAACGTAGTGCGACTTGAAGGGCATGTTGCACAATTAAAACCGGAATGCAGGCGAGTGGAACCCTTGGAGCACGTGGTGCGTCCTAAAGGGCAGGTCACGATTTTAACTATGGTAAGTTAATAAACTCAATACCTAGAAAACTATGCCTTAGGACCTAGTTGGCCTTAAAATGGATGAGGGTATGAGTAAAGTTTATTTTTTCCCCTTAAAACTGTCGCCAAGCCTAGTGAATTTAAAACCTAGGTCTAAGTAGAATATGTGAACAAAAAAAAAAATGGACATGTAACAAGAAGGGGGTAAAGAAAATTCAAGCATTAATAATTAAAATACAATTTTTAATGAAGGTTTAATTATTAAAAGGGGTAAATGGTTGTTTTTGTCTAAACTTGCTAATTCTGAACTTAGTTAAAAAATAGGGGAAACTTAAAGAAAAAGGGAAACTTAAAAAAAAGGGGAAACTTAAAGAAAAATGGGAATGTCTAACTTAGTAGGGAATCTAGCCTTTGGAACTTTCTATTTATGAACTCAACTAGGATTTAAGTAAGGTGTAAGTCATTTAAGAAATATAAGGAATAAAGGGACACCGATGAGCGTTTTTAGGAACGCTTTTAGGTGGGCGAGGGAAATAGGCTAATTTAATTAATTAGTAAATTGATTTTCTGGTGCAACTAAGGGATCGGGCGACATGTGTACGGGGGAGGTTTATCCTAATTAAATTAATAAAAATGAATCGAATGAGGGTTTGGGAAAGTAATCACTAAGAAAACTCTATAAAAAGGATAGCGGAGGAGGAGTATGGATCACGTCTGGTTTGCGTAAGGTTACATTGTCGAAATTTATCTTGACTAAATTTCTCTTATGGGAGTTGGGATGCCCAACTCAGATAACGAGTGGTAGCTCAACCTTGCGAGACGCGGGGGGCTTAGGGGGGCTCAGGGGGAAGAAGAGTACCCCTAGCGTTGGTTGGGAGGTACCGGTGAGGTCTCAGCGGTTGGCAAGCGAGAGTTGGATGGAGCGCAGGCGCGAGACAACGACTTCGGGATCTTTGCCTTCGGTTAAGGTACACGTGTTAATTTTTCATTGAAGGTAGTTTTAAAAAGATGTAAATTTATATGTTGAAAAATGTAATGGCTCCCTGAAGTTGGATGCACATGCATTGCATTGTGTGGATTGATAATGTAGAGGTCGTGGTTAAGTTAAAGGTTGCATATTTTTCTTCATTGTCATTGTGTTTTCTTATTCTTTGTGCTCAGGTGGTTACCTTTGTTCGCTCCATTTATGTTTTTGTGCCTTCTTGTTTCACCAGTATTTAGTTGCGATTGGATGCTTTGGTTCATTGAGATTTTAATTGAATTTATGGAGTCATGGGCTTGCTTGCTATCCCCTTTTTTTTTACCTTGCCTACAATAATTTTTAGGTGGTAATGTTCCTAGTAGTGATCGATCTGGTCTAGTGCCTGAACAACAATCCTTGAACCGATTTAGTGGAAGCGTATGTGATTGTTCCTCTGAGCGTTTCCAACCCAACAATCGTTCCCTTGCCAGTAAACTCGTGGTCACTTCCACTCAGAGAACGCGTGTGTTTTTCCTACGCCCTTATTGTCTTTCCTCCACGAAATTGGTACCCCTACCAGTATTGGCGTTGACACCTGGCAGTTGGACGTCTCCCTTCGTTGTTGGGTTGTGTTCTCGTTGTGTCCTCACCCTCCCAATTTCCGAACTTATTATCCATCTATTATTAGTGATTTTCGGTTCCAGTACTACCTCCTTTTCAGTATGCAACTTTAGATTAGAAGTGCAACTTAGGGCGATTTTTAATTTATATTAAATCTGTTGAGATTGTCTTTCCTTTTAAACTATTGTTATAGATCATCATTTCCTCCCGGTTAATTCCAGTTAATTTACTTATGAACCTTGATGTCGTGCCTCAGGCTTGGAGTCGTTGTATGTGGTCCGTCATATTTGGATCAAAGCAATCACAATAGTAATTTTAATCTTACTTTAGATGCGTCTAAGTTCAAATGGAATTTAGAATTTTTTTAGAATTTAGAATTTTAAATTCCGATTTTAATTTCGCTATGTAAATCAGAATTTTACTTTCGATTCAACTAGATCCATCTCATGATGTAGTTGTATTATAATTATGTTTCTATTTAAAAATAGGTTGTAATTTCGGTCGCACTCTTCAGTTAGCGTGATTAAAATGACACTCTGTATTACAATTAGTTAAACCTGTTCCTTTCCTTTAAAGTTTATTCGGGTTAAGTTCTAATAGGGGTTTCAAGTAAATTATGGTATGCAAGGAATTATACTTTTAACAATCGAATATTATAATAATTCTGAACCTATGCATGTGGATATTTAATGGAAATTTTTGTTTAGACGATATTCATATTCTTCATAGGATGTTAAGGGTTGTATTAAAGATATAAGTAGGGAAGGATTAACCCTTGAAATAAAAATGGGAATCTCCACTTGAATGCCTAGTTTTAATTTATTATTAATTTGTATTTAATAGGAGATTTACATGCTAAGGTTTTTGGGTTCTCGATAATTATAAGGATCTAGAGAAGTTATGATGATCGTAGTTGCTTTTATGGATTAATAAAACTCCCTTGCTGGAAAGGTATAAAAGTTACTTGCAGTTATATATATATATATATATATATATATATATATATATATATATATATATGTTAACTTTAGATATGTGGCTGGTCACATTGAGCTTGTTATGGTCTTGATGCTAGAATTGTTAGTGAGACCCATCTAGACAATGGCGCCATTAAGAGAAACCGCATAAGATTTGCCTCGTAAGAAAAATATAGCTATATAGTTGTTGCACAATTAAATGTATGGAAGGTAAGTACCCTATGTCTTATTAAGCTTGTTGATTGAGTGCCTTGTTTATAATTTTCGTTTTATGTTGACCGCTTAAGTTGGTACCTTTGGCGTGCTATATTTCGTCTCGATTAAAGGTTTATAATTGTTTGTGTTGCGCCCTAGTCGCTATCACTCTTGCCGCATTGTGGCGGCATGATTCCTTATGACCGGATCATGGTGCACAATGATCAATGAGTGCATATGACAACCGAGCCTTGGGGCATGTGCCTCCCTATGGCGTTGATGTCGATTATTGAAATCAATTTATTGTAATTTGTGTTGTAATGCATAATTGTGATTTGTTCTCACCTGCCGTGGATGTTCATAGTACATGTGTCATTTTTTTGTGTTGGTTGTGCCTGAATGATCTTGTTGTTGTCTTTTAGCTTAGTCGTTTGGACTTGTTGTGTCGGGTGGGATGTAGACACCTCCTTATTCCTTAGAACAATCGCCATCCTTGAGACCTTAAATGGTCAAAATCGATGGGAACCTGGGCTTGAGAATTTCTTATGTGTCTTGGAGGTCCTAACCATTGCAGGGTAGGATGAGTGGGTAGTCATTTTTATTCTTCGTTTGATTGAAGTTCTTATGTTTCTTCCAGCTGCATGTTGTGTTAATATGCTAGGTTGTTATGTTTGTAGGTTGCGTGAATTGTGTGCGTTGTGTTCGTCGTCGTGTTGCGATGTTGAGTGTATTGTCGTTATCAATTTCCTGCTAAAAAAAAATGTATTGATTATGCGTGGCTTGTTGTCGTAACAAAGGGGTTCATTACATATGGTATCAGAGTCGGTTCGACCCGCGATTTGGGATCACTACGACTTCCATTGATTAGATACTTGATTATAAAATGTTGCTAATTATATTGATTTGTATTCATGTAGGTAATCATGGTTAGAGGACACCGTGGAGGCAGATAACAGGGTGCTAGGGGAGGAGGCGCGACGCCCCCAGTAACATCCACGCCCGAGTGGTCTAACCCCCAGGGAGACGAACAGGTTTTCGGGAAAGAACATATAGTTTTGGGTGATGTGGTTGGGTTGATGAGGTTCTTTCTGAGGATGTATGAGGCACTGATCAGCCGTTTGGATAGAGATGAGGCCAGGGCGTCGACACCACCTGAGGGTCCACCGCGTGCCTCGGTCGGTACTAGTAGCATTCACCGTGAACTCGAGAAGTTCAAGTTTCTCGAGTTCTTTGGTGCCCCCGATGACACAGTCGCCGAGGCATGGTTGGAGAATATAGCGATGTGCTTTGCACTTCGTGACTATACCTCCAACATGAAGGTCTGCATGGTGGTCTTTCAACTGAAAGGGAGCACTCTTCTCTGGTGGAAGACACTCCTGCTGCAATTAAACATGGCCATCGAAGACGTGTCATGGGAACTGTTCGAGGAACGGTTTTGAGACAGGTATCTGTCTGAGGAATTCATTGAGCATCAACTCAACGAGTTCAACTCCTTGCGATAGGGCAGTCATACGGTGCCCGAGTACGAGGCCCGTTTCATGGAGCTTCTTAAGTATGCTCCGCACCTGAATACCAAAAAACTTAAGGTCAACAAGTTCGTGTTCGACCTTAATGTCAGAATTCATGCAAAGGTGAGGATTTTGATGCCTAAAAACTTGCATGATCTTGTCTAGAAGGCCCTCATAGCAGAGGAGGAGCTCATCAGTGGGGGTCAGAGCAAGACTTCGACAGGACCAGCTACATCTAGTGCGCAGAAGCATAAGACACCAGTTAGGCATGCACCAGGGTATCGAGGCACTCCAAGAGGATCCACCTTCACTACACCTCGGTGACCAATGCCTCAACAGTGGACTCCTTATAGAGGACCACAACACCAACAACAACGTCGACCGCAACAACAATAGTTTAGGCATGTTCGACAGAACAGACCATGGTTCCAGGCCGGTGGGCCATCAACTTCTACTTCAGGTACCAGGAGTACTGGACCGAAGAAAGGGTGCTGGACATGTGGAGAGCCACATTACCAGCATGACTGCCGAGTTGAGAGGACCAGAGCATCTGGATCAACCGGACCCACTACTGTGGCATATTTGGGCAAGGCCCATCAGATTCATGCAGTGGTGAATAACCGTCAGGTAGAGCACCAGTCGACTGTGCTCGAGACGTTGGGTACCGTCGCTAACCATACCCTTAGTATTTTGATAGATCCAGGTGCTACAAAGAGTTTTATTTTTGATGCAGCGCTAAAAAGAATTAAGGTAAAGGTAGTCGAACAAGACGAGTTTAGATTTGTAGAAATGGCTTCAGGAGCCAAACAGAAGGTTGTAGGGAAGGTTACGGGCTGTAGCCTTAACCTGGGAGAGTTTGTCACAAGGGACAACATGTAAGTCATGATCTTAGGGTCTTATGACGTCGTGATCGGTATGGACTGGTTGGAATCGCACGAGGCGATACTCAACTTTAAGATGAAACGACTGAGTTTGGTCGATGATGAGGGACAGAGACGCGTGATTGTAGGTCAGAACTAGGGAGTCTCCATGAGGTTCATTTCTTCCTTGCAGCTATGGAAGAGCATGCGCAAGGGAGGTAAGCTTTATGCGATCCTTGCATTAAACAAAAAGGGCATGGCATAAGGACTAGAAAACCTTCTGGTAGTACAAGAGTTTGTGGATGTCTTCCCAAAGGAGTTTCCAGGGTTGCCACCTGAGAGGGAATTGGAATTTACCATCGACCTAAAACCGGGAACTGAACCGATAACAAGAACGCCTTATTGGATGTCGACCCCAAAGTTACAGGATTTGAAAATGCAACTGAAGGAGTTGCTGGACCTGGGACTTATACGTCCAAGTGTGTCACCGTGGGGTGCACCTGTTATTTTCACACATAAGAAGGATAGGTCGTGGAGACTCTGCATTGACTATCATCAATTGAACAAGGCAACAATCAAGAATCAATATCCGTTTCCAAGGATTAACGATCTGTTTGATCAGATGAAAGGCACGACGATGTTTTCGAAGATCGAATTGAGATCGGGGTATCACCAGTTACGGATCAAGGAGGACGACATCCCTAAGAACGCCTTTAAGACGAGTTTTGTACATTACGAGTTTATTGTTTTACTGCTTGGACTGACGAACGCCCCAGGGGTATTTATGAGTTTGATGAATGGAGTGTTCCACGAATACTTGGACAAGTTCATCCAAGTATTCATTGATGATATTTTGATTTACTCTTGGACGACGGAGGGGCATAACGAGCACTTGTGCTTGGTACTACAGTGTCTACGAGAGAACAAATTGTTTGGGAAGCTATCGAAATGCTCATTTTATCAATCGAAGATTCACTAATTAGGGCATGTCATCTCCGGTGAATGTATCGCTGTGGATCCAACAAAGGTCAAGGCTATTATGGAATGGTCTGCACCGACGAATGTCCCAGAAGTGCGTAGCTTCATGGGTTTGGCAGGATACTATCGATGGTTCATTGATGATTTTTCGAAGATAGAAAATCCGATTACGGAATTGCAGAAGAAGAAAAAGAAGTTTGTTTGGACCGAGAAATGCACGGAAGCATTTCGGAGGCTCAAGGAGCTATTGATGACAACACTGATACTAAGGTTCCCTGACATGGACGAGGATTTCTTGGTATGCACTGACGCATCCAAGGAAGGCTTAGGCATAGTCTTGATGCAAGACGGTCAAGTGATCGCTTACATCTCGAAAAAGTTGAGAAGGCATGAGGAGAACTATGCGACGCACGATTTGGAGTTGTTAGCCATTGCTTATGCCTTAAGAGTATGGAGACACTACCTTATTGGACAAAAATTCAAACTTAAAATGGACCGATGTGGTTTACAACACATATTTATGCAAAGCGAATTGAACGTGCGACAACGACGTTGGTCAGAATTGCTTAGCAAGTACGATTTTGAGATTACTTACATAAAAGGAACAATGAACAAAGTGGCTAATGCGTTGAGTCGGAGACCACACATATTTTCGGTGATGCTTGTTCAGACGAATCTACGTGAAAGGATTCTAACTTTACAATACAACGATGACTGGTACAAAGAGGTCCAGGATTTTATCAGACAAAACACAATGATGGTACCAAAATTTGAGGGATTTACTGTGGACAACGACAAATTATTAGGATTTAATAACCAGATTTATGTGTCGCCCAATGAAGAGTTAAAGAGTTTGATCCTAAACGAGGCTCATAGAGCAGTGTACATGGCTCATCTTAGAGTCACGAAGATGAGGGCATACCTTAAACCCTTAAACTATGGAAAGGAATGAAGGCAGACATAGTCAACTATGTGGCAAGATGTCTAGAATTTCAGCAGGTAAAAGATGAACATAGACATCCAACATGATTACTATAGCCACACGCTATTCCGGAGTCAAAATGGGAGGTCATTTCGATGGATTTCATTGTTGGATTGCTACTGACGGAAAGGAGACACGACTCAATTTTTGTGGTAGTTGACACTCTGACGAAGAGTGCTCATTTTATTCCTGTGCGTACGACGTATTAGGCACCTAACATAGCTAGAGTTTTCAACAGTGAGATAGTGAGGTTCCATGGCGTGCCTAAGAGGATTTTATCCAATCGAGGATCGGTGTTTACATAATGATTTTGGACTAGTTTCCAAGAGGCCTTGAGAACCCAACTTAACTTTAGTACCGTATATCACCCAGAGACAGACAAGAAGACCGAGCGAATGAGCCAAATATTAGAGGATATGTTGCGTATGTACGTGATGGGCCAACATAAGTGTTGGGAAGAATTCTTGCCACTGGTAGAATTTGCATATAACAACAGTTATCAAAACAACATTAGGATGGCACCATTCGAGTTTCTTTATGGATTACCATGTCAGACACCTTTGAATTGGGATCAACTTGAGGATAGGGTCCTGGTGGGACCTGAAGCGATCCAAGAAATGGAAGATCAAATGAAAACAATAAGACAAAGGATCAAGGAAGCGCAGGATCGACAGAAGAGTTATGTCGATGTGCATCGCGCCGACTATAGTTATGAATTTGGCGATCGACTCTTCTTGCGGGTGAAACCACACAAGAGTTTGATCAAGTTTGGAAAGGGTGTGAAAATCTCTCCTAGCTTCTTGGGACCCTTCGAGATTGTGGAAAGGAAGGGGCCCGTAGCATATCAACTAGCCTTGCCTGATTCTTTGAGGCGTATGCACGATGTTTTTCATGTATCTGTTTTGAGACATTATGTTAGTGATCCTACACATGTGATTGACATGAGTTCTTTGCAGATATCGGATGAGGGTGCTCTCACGGCGGAGCCAATCTGCATTCTTGACCATCGCATTCGACAGCTACGACGTCAAACAATAGATCAGGTCAAGGTCCAATGGGACAACTATAGTCTGCACTCGACGACTTGGGAGGACACATATGATATGTGTCAACAATTTCCATTTTTGTTTGATAGCTAGACATATGATACTGTGATACACTTTATTTCGGCACTTACATACTATGAAACTTCGGGATGAATTTTAAAACAAGAGGGGGTGTATGTAACATCCCTATCTTGCGCGCATTGAGCGGACTTATTCTTTGAGGAAACTTGTGTGCAAGTGATCCGGTTCATTATACGATTGGTTGTTTTGATTATGATTATGAGATATTGTGGATATGATGATATGTTATTTTTTTTGTATTTACATCTGTAAGTTTTAAACCTGCGAAGTAAAGCAATGCATATAGATTCTTAAGCAAGACAAAAATTAATCAATGGCTCATACATAGAATACATAGAGATTTTATACCGGAAACCCTCAACCGGGAAAACTTTTCTTATATTCATTATGTCAAATTTCACCATTCACCATACAATATATACAATGTTTTTAGGTATTTCGTAGATACCAAAACCCTAATCCCTTAATCTTACAAATCCGCTAAAAATAGCAAAAACCGCCCAAAAAAAAAATTTCGGGGCGCTGGCTTGAAGACTGTGCGTAACCAGGGGAGGGCATACCTGCCCCCCCTAGGAAAGCACCTAGCGCACACGGCACATACACAGTACTAGTGCGAGGGATCGTTAGACGCAGTTGTTGAACCTGACGCGCCCACACACACACATGCAAAGAATATAACACATACCCAACATTCTCCCACTTGTTGTTTTCTTTGCATGCAGGGGTCCAGGGGTCCAGGGGATTATATAGTCAACAATCCAGGGCAATAATGCCCATTGTTACTCTACACCAGGAGAACTTTTCTGTGCTCACAGAATTTGTCAATGAATTTGCAACATTCTTCAAAGTGTCAACCTTTTCCAGCAACACCTTATTTTTCTCAACCATGTCCCTCACAAAGTGATACTGAACATCAATATGCTTTGTCTTCGAATGATAAGATGGGTTCTTTGCTAGGAATATTGCACTCTGACTGTCACAATCTAATCTCACTGCTTGTTGTACCAACCCAATACCTGAACACAATCTTTGTAACCATACTGCTTCCTTGCTTGCATGAGTGGCTGCCATGTATTCAACTTTTGTAGTTGAGAGTGCCACTACAGCCTGTCTTTTGCTCATCCAACTGATTGCTCCTCCAAATAGGTTAAACTCATACCCACTTGTAGATCTTCTGTGATCCAAATCTCCAGCCCATTCTACATCAACAAAGCCATGTATGTCCACCACTCTG
Organism: Picea mariana; assembly: GCA_032191745.1. Classification (NCBI taxonomy): domain Eukaryota; kingdom Viridiplantae; phylum Streptophyta; class Pinopsida; order Pinales; family Pinaceae; genus Picea; species Picea mariana. The sequence goes on from JASDQU010103041.1 coordinate 159,122, forward strand.
TCCAATCCCGGTCTTCCTTGGTAGCACAATCCATAATTGGTGGTGCCACGAAGATACCTGAAGACCCTCTTTACTGTTGTCCAATGCTCCTTCCCTGGTTTTGACATATACCTGCTCAAAACTCCCACTGCATGTGCAATGTCCGGTCTAGTACAAACCATTGCATACATCAAACTGCCAACTGCACTGGCATATGGAACATGGGACATGTCCTCTTCTTCTTCCTGTGTCTTGGGACACTGATCTGCAGATAACTTTACACCTATAGGAATAGGAACCTTGACCGGTTTACATCCATGCATATTAAACCTTTGCAATATCGTTTCAACATATTTTCTTTGATTCAACCAGAGTTTCCTGTTTTCATGATCTCTTTTAATCTCCATTCCCAGAATGAAGTTAGCAGCATCGAGATCCTTCATGTCAAATTTGGAGGATAGCTGCGATTTCACCTCCTTGATAACATCCATGTTATTTCCTACCAACAACATGTCATCAACATACAACACTACATAAATGAAGTGATTACCAACCTTCTTGGAATATACACAGTGATTGGCCCTGCTTCTTACAAATCCCAATCCAAGGATGTTTGTCAAAATTTTGGTACCACATCCTAGGTGATTGCTTCAGACCATATAGTGACTTCTTTAGCTTACATACCATCTCTTTCTTTCCCTTCACTACAAAGCCTTCTGACTGCTTCATGTATATTTCTTCTTCTAGATCCCCATGTAGGAATGTTGTCTTCACATCCATTTGTTCGACTTCAAGATCAAAAGAAGCAACAATAGATAAAAGAAATCTAATAGAAGTTAACTTGATCTATCAAGACCGAGCCGAACCCTCAACAACAAAGGCGTCCCTTTGAAGCCAAAAACGAGCTCTGATACCACATGTAAGTTTTAAACCTGCGAAGTAAAACAATGCATATAGATTCTTAAGCAAGACATAAATTAATCAATGGCTCATACACATAATACATAGAGATTTTATATTGGAAACCCTCAACTGGGAAAACCTTTCTTATATTCATTATGTCGAATTTCACCATTCACCATACAATATATACAATGTTTTTAGGTATTTCGTAGATACCAAAACCCTAATCCCTTAATTTGAGATTAATTCACAAATTTGCTAAAAATAGCAAAAACTGCCCAAAACAAAAATTTCGGGGCGCTGCCTCGAAGCCCGTTGCCGAACATTGTGCGTAACCAGGGGGGGGGCATACTTGCCCCCCCCTAGGACCCCCCTAGGAAAGTGCCTGGCGCACACGGCACATACAAAGTACTAGTGCGAGGGATCGTCAGATGCAGTTGTCGAACCTGACGCGCCCACACACACACATGCAAAGAATATAACACATACCCAACAACATCGACATGTGCTATTGATTGGGTTCTCCTGAGTGTGAAGGACTCTAGATGTTAGAGGATTTCAATGGCATCGATGGATCTCTTTGGACTTTGGATCGAGTTAGGGAGTGGACTGTTATGGTTTGATTGTTTTTTATATTACACATGTGACATATGACTAGATATTATGATGTTGATTGTTATAGCTGACATGTTTCGTTGATGGATGTAGGATGGTGATAGATTTCCAACCAGACTCACATTTGGAGTAAAGGGGTCACGCACGAAAACCAAAGACATTGAGGGAGAGGTGTGGCAGAAACCCCGCCACAACCTACTAGTAGATTTATCATTGATGCAGAGGACAAAGGCATGGTTCCAGGGGGAGCAGATTTATCAGATGCAGAGGAAAAAGGCATGGTTCCAGGGGGAGCATGAGTGATATGATTTCAGTATTGCATCAGAGTGTTGCCATCAATGCCAAAGGGAGAGATTGTTGATTAAGGTTGGTTGTCATTGATGTCAACCCTTGAAGAAAGCCCCGTAGCACAAAGGTTTGGGTTATGGACCCAATATTGTTTGATGTAAATATGACTCATTATTGTTTTTTCATGGTTGATAAGAAGTAAATATGGATGAACTCCAAAGTGGTCCCCTTATGGTGAAAGCCTTCACGGGAAGACGCTTAATGGAGTAAGAGAACCCATGCTTAATTGTGGAATAATGGGATGAAGGAAAGTGAACTTGTCAAGGAAAATATCCTAGATGGATAGTGCTTGTCATGTCATTTCCAGTGGTATGTGGAGCGTCACATAATTCCTCACGGTTAGAGAATTATGGCCATGAGAAGTTGGAGACCCCAGGTTTGGGTAATGGACCCAAGTTTGTTTAATGGGTAACGGTATGAGTTATGATATATTTTCATATAATACTATTCTATATGGATAGTACATGTCATTCCATTTTTGGTGGTATGTAGAACGTCAAATAACTCCTCACGGTTTGAGAGTTATGGCCTTACGAAGTTGGAGGACCCTCATATGTCATCTAGAAGCCCCAAAAGGTCAAAGTAGTCAAAGTGGTTTAAGAGTTTTTAAAAGGTAAATAATAAAGTGAAGTGATGAGTGTATTATAATTCAAAGTGAATACAAAATAAATTATTTCAATAATAAATTTAATGGAGAAATTAGAAGTGGACCCAACCCTAAAATAAGGAAAGTGGGCCAAGTGACCTAGAAGATGTTTTTAAGGAAGCTACTTGGAGAGTATAAATAAGAGGCAAGGCTCTCTCATTTGAATTACACTTGAGAATATTGAATATCTATAGGTGTCTGAGGTAAAAAAATGATATCTAAGCCGAAATTATGAGGAAATTAAAGAAAAGAAGGCCGAAATGCAAGGAAGGATAAATTCTTTTGATAGTGCTTTCAAAGGTATGTTATTTACAGGTCATCTCACCATTTTCGCTACAACTTTTTTTCTATAATGATTCAGATCTTGAAATTTCTATGCAAGTGAAAAAACATATCCAAGTATCTGTGGTAAAAAATTTAGCTTGTGGGTCGTTGTATTTTTGGAGTTACACTCCGTGGAAAATAGGGTTTGTGGTCAGTCCTGAAACTAGCAAAATCAAGTGTTTCGGGTAAAAACGTCATAACTTCTTCATAACAGATCCAAATTTAGTGAGACAAAATGTGTTGGTTAGGGTACATTATTTAGTATGCTGTGTAACATTTTTAGATCAATTCATCAAACATTTTGTGTGGGGCACGCTCTACAAGGTCGCTCTCTAGAATAAGCCAAAATTCAACAAGGTATGCCATTTTTGCTATAAATCCTTTTTTGAGAGGTTCCAAGTAGTGACACTTGGAGGAATTGCATAAAACACATTGAATAATATTGTGTATCAGTTTCATATCTTTATACATTACAGGTTCAAAGTTATGATTACTTCAAGTTAGGGTTGTTGACTAATCCAAAACTAGGCATGTGAGACTAAAGAAAAGTTTGATGAAAATGCTAGTCTCTTGTTTTTAAAGTTAAGGAAGGTTTGCAGGAATGTGATCATATACACCAGGTCTATTATAGAGCTACAAATCAGATTTGGATGATGAAATTGAAGAGGGATTTTGGTTGTGGTACATGTTGAGTACATGGTTGAGACAAGTAGTTGATGAGTTGGCGCACATACATGATGTGTATAGTTGATGATGTTGGTACATATTGATGAGTAGTTGACACATGATTGGTACATACTTGGTACATGGTTGGATGCACTTGTTTATGGTACAGGTTGATTACAGGTTGGTGCATGGTTGATGCACTTGTTTATGGTACAGGTTGATTACAGGTTGGTGCATGGTTGATGCACTTGTTTATGGTACAGGTTGATTACAGGTTGGTGCATGGTTAATGCACTTGTTTAAGGTACAAGTTGATTACAGGTTGAGGTACAGATTGATGCATGGTTGATGCACTTGTTTATGGTACAGGTTGATTACAGGATGGTGCATGGTTGATGCACTTGTTTATGGTACAGGTTGATTACATGTTGAGGTACAGGTTGATGCATGGTTCAGATTTATTGGTACAGGTTTACAGCAGTATATCTCACAGTGATAGTGTGACAATGGTTCCATCCATCATTCTACTTCTACTTCAGGGTGGTAGGACGGGGCAAGGATAGGTGGTTGTAGCCACCTTCCGGTTGTAGACGGAGAACATAGGGGGTTGTAGCCTCCTTCTGGTTGTAGCCAGAGAATTGGGGATTTGGAGCTTCTCTCAGGTTGTAGCCTGAGAAACTAGGGGGCTGGAGCCTCCTTCCAGTTGCAGTTGGAAAACAAAAGAAGTTGGTGCTTCCAATGAATGTAATTCTTCAAGACATATAAGAAAAAGAATTCCGTGGTTTTCTCCCGATTTGGGTTTCCACATAAAACACTGGTGTACTATGTATATGTATGATTGTTCATTGTTTATTTACTCTGCAGTTATTGGATGATAATGCTTCATTGATATAACACTTGGATTATATGGTTGAAAGGGATTAAATTGATCTATTACTGATTCACCCCCCCTCTCAGTAATCCAACAATTTTAACACACATTTTTCAAGTCCTCAAGAAAATCAAATTATGTTTGTTTAATAGATTTATCAAAGTTTAACCTTTCACGATAAGGAGGAGTTTGGACATTACTTGGTGGATCCGGTTTTTCTAGGGAATTGACGTGTTTTACTAAGGAAGGTTTATCAAATGGACCATTTGATTCAACAAATTTTTCCTCATCTTCTTGTTCGAAAATAATAGGAAAAGTTGGATTATCGGATTCAACAACTTTATCCTCATCATCTTGTTCCAAAATGATGGGATAATTTGGATTAACCATTTTCCTTGATCAGATATGAGTATCTTGAAGACCTACAGGAGAAATAAAATAGGTCGGATAACTGGGTAACTTAATATTGTAAGTGGGCTATGCTACTTTATTGTTCAGGTTAGGAATGGGTTGGGCAGAAATTTGAGTTGGCTTTTTGGGCGGTTGATTTGGTGGCAACTGTAATTGTTTTTTAGGTCATGTTTGTTGGAATGTAAGTTGTGGTTGATGAACAAATTGTTATGGATTTTTTTTTGATATATTTCCATAAGGGAAAGACCCTCGCCAACCTTGTTACCAAGATTGGTTTTGTCCTTTGGGAGTCCATTGTGGTCATGATGTTGGTGGATACCAAGTGGTAAAGGGGTTTTGCAAGTGTTGTTGATTAGCCAAAACTATATTATAGGATTGAAAAGGATTTGGAGTTATACCATGTGGATGATTTGGAAAAGGCCTCTTTTGGTTTATGAAGCAAAATTGTTCAACTCCTTCACTTGCTCCTTGATAAACTGCTTTAATTCCAAGCAAAGAAGGAAAATCATTTGTAGCATGGTTCTGCTCATAGATAGCACGAATTTTTATACTATCCAAGGAACACTCATGCAAAGGATGTTTCTTGCGAGATATTGGCCAAAATATAGTCAAGGGAAATGCTTCTTCATCTTGTTTCTTCTTGATTTTCATGGTATCTAATTGGGAACTTAGAGAACTAAGGATGTTGGTCTTAAAATTATCTAACAAATTCCCAATTTCAACTCGAGTAACTGCACCCCCCGAGGATTTACTAACCCTTTAAAGACTTTCTCAAGACCCCCTTCCTTGTTTATTATTACTTTCTGAATATTGTTTACACAACTCACAAATGACATTATATGGTAGTTTAGAAACATCTTCAGCCCCCATCAAATTTAAGACATCCAAATAGTCATCTCAGATACTCTTAAGAAAAATTGTTTGTAATGTGTTTGGGTCTAATTGATGTTGGTTGAATCATCTAATATTGTATTGAAATATTTCAACACAATCTTCCAAAATTTCTTCTTCCTTTTGAGTCATCTCGAAGATTTCTCCTCGTAAATCCCTATCTTGTCAATAATATTGATATTTTTAAGGAATGTTTGTTCCATACCTTCCCAATTTCGTATAGAATTTCCACCTAATCCAATGAACCAACATAAAGTTGAATCTTTTAGAGTGGTTGGAAACAATTTTAGCTTATGGGCATCAGATGAATAATAATAATTATGGCATAAGACATCAAACTAAAAAAGAAATGTGTATGGATCCTCGTTACTTAGCCTATGGAAATGGGGTAAAGCAGTAGATGGGATGTTTTTCATTTGGGTTGTACCCTCTGTATCCCGAAGGAGAAATTAAAATATGACAATATTTTGTGGAACAAATCCTTCTCCTTCTTCAACCATGAAATATAAGGGATTTTTCCAAAATTTCATAGGCCCTCCAAAGACTACAAATTCTTATGAGCTAGATGAAACAAAAGATTCAAGTTTGTGACTAGGATTTCAGGAAGATTTAGATCAACATATGTTGTAGAGTATGCTTCAAGATTGGATGCTACCTCCTCAATATGAGGTTTTTGTTCACTTGTGGAAGTACTTCCTCTCCTTCTCCCTCTTCTTTCCAGTGTGTTAATTGCTTGGGTGGCTCTTATTGTACCATGAAAACGTCCTCTTGAATCTCTTTTCATATTCATGCATCCTAAACTATCATGATTTTGAATTTAGTGGAATAGAGTCATTATAGAATATCTAAAGTGAATGCACATGTTCTTACCTAGAGATCCTTAATTCTTTTAGTGTTTTCTGGGCAGCAATGCCAAAAATGATAGCTCTAAAATATGTCTCTTAAAAGACAACTATTCTATGGCTTCATTTAATTATCAATCCTGGGATTTGTTAATGAACTTATGAAACACCAGTGCTATATACACAGGACTAAAGATCTGAAGATTGACTAGTTCCTTATGATATGCCTAGTAAAAAAACAACTTAACTCATTCAAAGAAAGACTAAGTTATAGAAATGAAAAGTTGAACATAGAAATAATTACTCTTATTGTATTTGGTTTGACTAGTGGGCCCACTTTACTTTGGGATACAACTTGTTCCCTATATGCTTTGTTTGTGAAACACAATTTTATAATCATTTCATTATAGAATCAAACTTTAGAATAACTCCATTTAATACATACAAACTAAGTTGTAAACTAATCTAGTAGCAATGAAAACAAGCCTGTGTGAAGAATAAGATTGTAAACATAAGTAAAAGAGCATTACAACTTGATACACAGTCAATTGAAACAAAAGTACAGACAATTATCTACAACAAATTTGGCTTTGTACCTCTTGAAGTGGGTCCTTCGAAAACACCCAACAAAATGCAATACTCAGCTACAACAATAATTCATAGAAATAAAAGGCGAATTGTATGTAACACTGGAAGTTTTACAGAGTATTCATACTATTCTTTCGTTCTCTCTATGTTTAAATGCAAGACTGATGAGATATATATATAGTTTTTCAAACTGGAATGTATACATAATTACTTCAAAACTAGAACAGTTATGAAAACCCTAAAACTATGGAAAAATAACCAAACTATTTATTAATAAGATGAAATATGTTGCGCTTTCAATGGAAATTCATAGGCTTAGATGTCAAAATGGTAATAACTAGCGATTTTCATGGTCTAAAGCCTTGGTAGTAAATGAATGAAACCTATGGAAATTCAAAACTTCCCTTGATTCACTCCCCTGGGTATGTGCTATGCACACCTAATTTGAGATACTATGTTCTTTTCTTTGGTAATGACATCATCAATCCTCTTATAATCAATATGATGGGTTATTAAATCCATTGTTTGATCCTTTCCAATGATATAACTTGTGGTTTGTTCATCTATGCTAGAGGTTTCTTATTAGCAATATTTATTCAACTTTTAGTTAATACCCTAAAATTCATAATATAAACAAGAAAGATTTGAAAACATAATCCATATATACATTTTGGGAATTATGGTTTAAGTAGCTAGAAAGTGATGTTAAGAAGATAAAAAATGGCCTTAGTGGTGCCAAAGGATCATCAAAACTATTAAAGATTTGGAAAAAACGAGATCATTTTTAGGTCCCATCAAGATTGATTAGACATTTTACAAGAAAATCCAATCAGATTTTACTTTTGAGCAAAGTCCATATTAATGCTTAAATAAATGGCCTTTTCTAGAATTCAAGTTAATTATTAAAATCATCAATATCGCTATTTCAAGGAGCAACATGTCTTCTTTTGATATATGTTATGTAGTACAATTATGCTTGCAATTATCACAAACAGGGGGCTCTATTTTTTAATCATAAAGAGGAATATTGGGGATTACTTTTGGATGGCCCCTCCATATTAACGATGTAATCATTGCTTCAATGGTTTTTTAGTTAGACATTCTCTTATGGAATTAGAGATGATTGCATTACAATGAAATGTTTACAATAATCCGATTGATCAGTCATTAAATACTTGGCTCTACATGCAATTTCACATAGCTATAGACATCACCGCATAGTGAACCCTCTCTGAAATCCATTCCAATTCAAAGTTTGATCCTTACAAGGATTTTTTTTATTCATTGTGGGAGTTAATATAGTCGACTTCATGACTAACATCACACATCACACTTCTTGGTAGCATGCCATTGAGCAAGGATTGTTTTTATTAGGTGCACCATACTAATAAAGAGCTCTTTCATAAAATTGGAATTTGGGCCTATATATTAATATCACTGCAACCTTAACTTAACTCAACAATGAGAAACTCTAACTTTGTCAATCTCACTAATCATGGTAACAAATGCTTTTTGAAGGATCGTGGTAAAGGCCTATATAATTTGTACCAAGGGAGATTCCTATCAAAGGCCATGTAATCTATAAAGCTACTAGTGGTTTGTCCTCAAAGCCCCCCATCTCCTTTTTTAACTTTGATCTCATTGCCATGAGATGAGTAGATTAGACTTCACATATATCATTTGGCATCTTCATAATTTAATGAGTAGAAAAAAAAAAAAAATGTGTATTATTTGATGAACAATTATCAAATAGTAAGCACATCTAACCTTGTTCTAATTAGAATTAGCTTCAATAATTAATTTAATATAGATTTATAATGTTAACATGGTCAAGGAATGTAATATATTCAATGCTTATATGACCAAGGACTGTAATGACATGGACAAGGTGGTAATATATTCAATGCTTATATAACCGAGGAATGTAATGACATGGACAAGGTGGTAATATATTCAATGCTTATATAACCAAGGAATGTAATGACATGGACAAGGTGGTAGGCATAAGACTTGTCTCATCAACACCTCCCAACATTGTTTTACTTGTAAAATAAAATGATGCAACAATCCCAAGTCGTAGAATAAAGTGATTTAATATTGAAGGAGAAAGAGGCACCTAGCTTTTGGATTCATGTAACATATGCAAACCCCCATTTTATTGAAAAGTGTTTGGATAAAAGAGAGTAACAACAAATACATAAGAAATTATGGACACTGCTAGATGTTTTGTTATCACTACATAAGTTAGAGAAAAGCACGCTTGTATATATCAACATCGATCCATTTTAACCTTGGATCTATTAAGCACCAAGAGAGATCAAATCTTTCAAGGTGTAAACATTTTTTAGAGCGAAAAACTTAAGAAAAGGTTAAAGGCTTGCACCTCGAGAGATTTGATCCCTCTCGACACTTGATAGATTTGGGGTTAAAATGGATCTCTGTTAGTAGTAATAGTAAATATATATACTAAAGTAAATAATAATAATAAATACTAAAGTAATAGTAAATATGATATATATAATAATATGCTTAATTTTTTTTTATTAATTGAGTTTTTAACCAACTTTAAATTTTTGAAAATTTTAAAGTCTTTGAAATCTAACATCACATGACAACTTGTCCCCCATATTATAGTTCTCCAAGACATTTTGGTTTTAATTGAACTCATTTAGCTTCAATATTGTGTAATTTATATCCCAAAGAAGTTCTAGAAAATGGACAAGTTCAGATGTGTAACTTTTATATGTATTCTCATTATAAAAAATAATTAACATGTATATTATTATATTATTAAGGAAACACATGGTGGGTGGGGAAAGAGTAGTTGCCATCAATAATCATCTAGTAATGTGGTGCACCACTATCAATGCTACAATGTGATTCAATCCATATGGAATATGGGGATAGTGGACGATATCAACAATAAATATGAACATGCAACCCTTGTTATTTTCAATATTCTTGTTGGTTCTAAGGAACATGTTATATGGAAATTTGTGAGCTACAATCAAATACCATGTATTTGGCTTTCACAACATCATGGGGAAGCATTAACCTATATCAATTATGGTTGTTCAATAACTTTGTTGTATGAATTTACCTTGTGCTCCTCATTCAACAATCTAGATTTCAAAGGGAGATTATCCAACACTCCTATGCAACTTTTCACCAACAGCTTTGTCATGGAGGAGACTTTTGTGACATTCCAAGGAATTAAGAATGATCTAAAGGAAAGGTTGCTATGTAACAAACAAGACTAGACTAGTGGTTTCAATGCAAGATTTAAGTATTCACTTTAATGTGAACTAATTACAATTGAAATGGAAATTTATTATGAAATTGAAACTAAAGAATTTGACATTTCCTACAAATGTTAACAATACTTCGATTTTTTTAAAAATGTTTCTATTTAAATAAGTATCATTTGAAATTCATTTACTAAATATAATTATTTAACCAACATATCTAGACTCCAATACTCATTATTTAAACATTTTAGAAATTTTCAAAATCCATATAATTGCATTAGAAATCTCATAAAACTTTTGCATCTCTTGTTGTACACAACTATGTTTGCTTTTCTATTTTCATAGTTGCTTCTATATCTAACAATTTCCAATGCAAATGCAATTGTACAACTGTGTAATCTTTTCCTACACAATTTTTATTTCAAATCTTAAAAAGTAAAAGAAAAATAAGAAAATTGTTTTTTAAGTATTACTACTTGTTGTTACCTATTTTTAACTTTATTGTAATGAAAATAATAATTATTAAAAAAAAAAAAACATAAATTCAAATTTATATAACTTGTAAACATCTAAACTTATGCACACAAAGTTCTCATACTCATCTTTGAGATTACTCAAAATTGATAATCAAAAAGTTATTGATAAAATTTTGACAAGATATTTTGAAATGATGGTACCTCATGGTCATACTCATCTTTGAGATTAGATTACTGAAAATTTGATAATGAATTTTTTTTGATAAAACATTTTGAAATGATGGTATGTCATGGTATGTATGAAAGGTTTCTATCTCATATGCAAATACAAATACTTAAATATTTATAGGTGAAACATTTTTTTTTTTTTTCACGCGAAAAAAACAGTTTCACTGTTATTCTTATTAGAATCAAATGAAACTTTCAGTTTACAAAAAATGTAACTTCCATGAAGTAGGAATGTTCTTTCTCCTTCTACAAATTTTACCCGTGGACTCCTAAGGTCACTTAAAGTGGCTTAAACATAGTATAACCTGATGGTTGTTTCTAGTTAAAAACCACCTTATAGGATGTGTAATTTCCCGGATCTAACAGTAGATCCATTTTCGAGGTCTTCAAAAAATAACCATCCCAAAGTGTCATTGAGAGCCTTTTTGGACAAGTTGTCCGCTACTTTATTGAATTGTCTGTGGATGTGCATAAAATTTATGGTCTCAAAACCTTTCTTTAATGTTATGATCTTCTCCTTTGAGTGACTGAGATAAATAAGATCCAGATTGGATTTGTCATTTATCCAGTCAATGGTGACCTTTGAATCGCCTGCCACCATTAGTTTATTAATAGAGTGATGTGTGGCAAGTAAAAGGATTCCCCAGAGTCCCATCATCTCGACTTTCATATTATTTCCTGTACCTCCAGCAAAATGTGCTTTGATAGTGTGTCTGGATGAGATTTTTAAATAAATTCCTATGCCACACTTATTTTCTGCAGCTACACCTTCAAAGAAGCCAATTGGATTGTCATTGAAGTAGATTGGGTTCAGTAAAACCTCCAATTTGTCTTCTTCCTCTTTGTATGGATGTTCGTTAATGGATAGAAGAACTTTTTTATGTATCCAGGGATCATTTCTGTTCCAATTATCAAACAAAATTTTGTTTATGAATTTCCAAATGTCCCACATAATTAGAAATGGAATGTGTCTTAAATTTGGGAGTTTGAAGAACCAATGTTTTAAGTTTTCTTCAATGGTGGAGCTCTTCCATTCACTGTTGATCCTCAGTGTTGTGAGGACATTGGCCCAAATGAGTTGTGAGATCTGACATTCTACAAAAACATGTGTGACAGATTCTTCATCTTTAAGGCACAGGGCGCAGACTAAGGGGCCAATGCCTCCTCTTTTTTGGTAATTAATACCTGTGAGGATGCAGTCCTCTATGCATAGCCACATGAAGCAAATTAATTTGACTGTGATCTTAACCGACCAGATCACTTCATGCCACCACTTCTCAACAGTCAGATTATTTGTATAAATAATGGATTGATATGCTAATCTGGCAGTGACCTTACCTATCGAACGGTTCCAAGAACAAATGAGCTTGTCATTTTCTGTGTTAAGTCGGATGTCGCTGCTTCTCAGATTTTGAACAAACCTTTCCCATTTTGCACCGAGTGTATCGTTTAATCCCAGCTGACAAGAGTCCATCCACTGTTGACACGCTCCATTTGAGTCGACCAATGTAGCTTGTGCTAACGTGTATATGTGTTGGCTGTTGAATGACTGCAGAAGTGGTTTAGAAAACTAAAAGTAACCAATGCATCTAATGAACGGGTCACGCCCAAGGACAATGCGTTGACCTGTCCCTATCTCCCATGCCAACCACCCTTTGATGATCAGTAGTGAATGCATCATATTTTGCTAGATAATGGAAGAGTTCTGGGTGGAGTGAGCATCCTTACGCAGCCAAGAGATAATATCTATTCCTTTTAGATATTTCTTTTTAAGTATTGTGTTCCAAAGGTTTGTTTCAAAAAGACCTCTCCAATAGGATTTGGCGGTAAGAGACTGAGCGAACCATGGCATGTGTTTGATGCCCCAACCTCCAAACTGTTTTGGCTTTGCTAGATTTTTCCATTTAGTAAGGTGATATCCAATGCCTTTCTTTCCTCCTTTCCAGATGAATCTACTGATCATAAGTTGGATGTGTTGGAGCACAGAAGTCGGAGCTTTCGCCATGCTGAGCCAATAAACTGGGATGCTTTGTAAAACTGAAGTTGCCAAGGTGAGTCTACCTCCCAAGGAGAGCCAGCGATAGGTCCAATTCCCAATCCTCTTATCAATCTTCTTGATAAGCCACATCCAATCACTAACTCTGTAATTGTTTGGTTTAAGAGAAAAACCAAGGTACTTCATCCCTTGATCAAGGGTTTCAATTTTAATATTGAATTTTGATAGAAGGAAGCGCCTTAGAAATGGATCGATATTTTGAGCAATAAAAAAATATTTGTGGCAATTTATGGTCATCCCTGTTGCAACACAAAAATTGGATAGGATAGTTTTAAAAGTCTTCTAGTATTCAAGTTTCTCGGAGCCCATGATGAGCACGTCATCAACGAACATAAGGTGAGAGAAAAATGTGCTTGCAATGACTTTGAGTCCTTGAAAAGTTCCCGTCTCCACTGCTTGTGTCATCATTATGCTGAGTGCTTCTATAACAAGCAGGAAAATCAAGGGTGACAATGGCCATCCCCGACGAAGACCCCGATGGAATTTAAAGAAATATGTAGGGATTCCATTCACCAGTACTGTCGTGTTGACCAAGGACAACAAGAATAACAAGATGGTTTGCTAAAGTAAGGGTAGCCCAGATACCCAATAATTCTGCCTTTGAATTTGTTTCTCCACAACAATTTAAATGCCACCTATAAACAAGTTTATCAATAGAATTAATTACCCCTCCCGCTCCACAGGATGATCGGTCACTTCTTGCTACCTCATCGAAAAAAGCAATGGAGGAGCCCTCTTCATATTGTATTAAAAATTCCTTTGTTGCGCATTGAGGTAAGGAGGGATTCTTTGGTCTGAACAGTCCCAAAATCTTGTATAGAACTGAATGGACCGAGGGAGCCTTATTTTCAAAGATACACCGGCAGGAGCCCATCCTCCAGTAGTCCCACAATCGCCAGAGCAGGCTAACAGGAAGAAACCAGCAAAGGGAGGAGTCATAGCGACCCTTTATGGTGTTCCCAGGTATAATACCCTCCGTATCAGAGGGATTATTCAGGGGCAACGAGCAATCACCCTGATAGATGGTGGGGCCACCCACAACTTCATTGACGCTTCACTAGTATCGAGACGGGCACTTCAAACAAAGGAGTTTGAGGGGTTTGATGTTGCGATAGCAGATGGCCACACAGTGGAGTGTCTAGACAGAATTCCAAACTTAGAGATGAAGTTAGGCAACTGCACAGTGAGAGACACATTTTATGTGGTTGACCTATCGGACACAGATGTGGTGTTAGGAGTTCAGTGGATGATTACCTTGGGAAAAATCACTACCAACTACCAAACCTTGGAAATGGGATTCAGAGATCAGGATGGGAAGAAGGTTGTTCTAAGAGGTATGTCGATAGGAGCACCCAAGACAGTTTTAGCCAAGAGGATGGAGAGGATATTTAGACATGGGGAGGTAGCATATGCTGCAGAATGCTTGATCACTACTCAAAAGGATTCAGAAGGTCGACAACAATACCACACAGAGATCAAGAATTTATTGGGACGACATCAACAGGTCTTTGAGGCAATCCCACCAGGGAGACCACCTGACAGGGGGTTTGAGCACACCATTGAGTTAGAGGAGGGGGCCAAACCTATGA
>JASDQU010103041.1:173852-198950 GCA_032191745.1 Picea mariana
TTGTATTAAAGATACAAGTAGGGAAGGATTAACCCTTGAAATAAAAATGGGAATCTCCACTTGAATGCCTAGTTTTAATTTATTATTAATTTGTATTTAATAGGAGATTTACATGCTAAGGTTTTTGGGTTCTCGAAAATTATAAGGATCTAGAGAAGTTATGATGATCGTAGTTGCTTTTATGGATTAATAAAACCCCCTTGCTGGAAAGGTATACAAGTTACTTGCAGTTTTTTTTTTTATATATATGTTAACTTTATATATGTGGCTGGTCACATTGAGCTTGTTATGGTCTTGATGCTAGAATTGTTAGTGAGGCCCATCTAGACAGTGGGGCCATTAAGAGAAATCACATAAGATTTGCCTCATAAGAAAAATAGAGCTATATAGTTGTTGCGCAATTAAATGTATGAAAGGTAATCACCCCATGTCTTATTAAGCTTGTTGATTGAGTTCCTTGTTTATAATTTTCATTTTATGTTGACCACTTAAGTTGGTACCTTTGGTGCGTTGGATTGCATCTAGATTAAAGGTTTAGAATTGTTTGTGTTGCACCCTAGTCGTTATCACTCTTATCGCAATGTGGAGGCATGATTCCTTATGACTGGATCATGGCGCGCAATGATCAATGAGTGCGTATGAAAACGAGGCCTTGGGGCATGTGCCTCTCGATGGCATTAAGATTATTGAAATCAATGTATTGTAATTTGTGTTGTAATGCATGATTGTGATTTGTTCTCACCCGTTGTGGATGTTCATAATACATGTGTCATTTTTTTTATGTTGGTTGCGCCTGGATGATCTTGTTGTTGTCTTTTAGCTTAGTCATCTGGACTTGTTGTGTCAGGTGGGATGTAGACACCTCTTTGTTCCTCAGAACAATCTCCAGCTTTGAGACCTTAAATGGTCAAAATCGATGGGAACTTGGGCTTGAGTGTTTCTTATGTATCCTGGAGGTCCTAACCATTGCAGGGTAGGACGCGCGGGTAGTCGTTTTTATTGCATGTTGTGCTAATATGCTAGGTTGTTATATTTGTAGGTTGCATGAATTGTGTGTGTTGTGTTCGTCGTCGTGTTGCGATGTTGAGTGTATTGTCATTATTACTTTCCTGCTAAAAAACAAATGTACTGATTATGCGTGGCTTGTTGTCGTAAAGACAGGGTTCATTACACATATCATATACATTTAACCCTATAGATTGTAATTTTGTTTGAATTGCAAAAAAATAATGCGTTTCTTCTATTATATTCATAATGTGATTAGTAGGTGAATATTGATTAGTGAGAAGATAAAAAATAAGATCACCTTCAATATTTTCTTTTAAGGGAAGAGATGATTCAATCATAGAAACTTGTTGAATATTGTCATCATCTCTATCCCCATTTCCTACCCACATAGGTATTTCATGAGCAAGACTTGGTTTAACAGGTGGATATAATGTAAGTTTCTTTGTAGAATTTCCATAGGAGATAGTCGTATCTCCATATCTACACCCAAGAAAGGCATCAGTTGTGGACCTAGGGTCTTCTTAAAATCAAGGGGTAACCCCCAAGATTTGATTGGGGTTGTAGAACCTTTAAATCAACAGGATATTCCCAGGAGTCTACATAGATAACTATATCTTTTAAAATGCCTTCAGGTTGTATAGTAAACCAATCCGCTAATTGGAGAACAATAATGGTTTGTCGAATATTATTTAATTGAAGCTTTTTCATTATCTTCTTATTCATGACATTTATGACAACTCCCATATCAATTAAAGTATTTGAAATACATATGTTATTAATGTGAACATCTACATTAGGACTTCTTGGATCTATGTACTTGGTAGAGAGAATGTTTCCAAGCATTAAATCAGTTAAATGACCAACCACTTGAACTGTTGGAGGATATTTTTTGTTTATCCCTGTTTTCTTTAAACATAATTCTCTAACAAATCTAGCATAGATTTATACATCTTTTATGACTTGGAACAATGGAATTTTAACACACATTTTTCAATTCCTCAAGAAAATCAAATTATGTTTGTTTAATAGATTTATCAAAGTTTAACCTTTCACGATAAGGAGGAGTTTGGAAATTACTTGGTGGATCTGATTTTTCTAGGGAACTGACGTGTTTTACTAAGGAAGGTTTATCAAATGGACCATTTGATTCAACAACTTTTTCCTCATCTTCTTGTTCGAAAATAATAGGAAAAGTTGGATTATCGGATTCAACAACTTTATCCTCATCATCTTGTTCCAAAATGATGGGAGAATTTGGATTAACCATTTTCCTTGATCAGATATGAATATCTTGAAGACCTACAGGAGAAATAAAATAGGTCGGATAACTGGGTAACTTAATATTGTAAGTGGGCTATGCTACTTTATTGTTCAGGTTAGGAATGGGTTGGGCAGAAATTTGAGCTGGCTTTTTGGGTGGTTGATTTGGTGGCAATTGTAATTGTTTTTTAGGTCATGTTTGTTGGAATGTAAATTGTGGTTGATGAACAAATTGTTATGGATTTTTTTTTGATATATTTCCATAAGGGAAAGACCCTCGCCAACCTTGTTGCCAAGATTGGTTTTGGCTTTTGGGAGTCCATTGTGGTCATGATGTTGGTGGATACCAAGTGGTAAAGGGGTTTTGCAAGTGTTGTTGATTAGCCCAAACTATATTATAGGATTGAAAAGGATTTGGAGTTATACCATGTGGATGATTTGGCCAAGGCCTCTTTTGGTTTATGAAGCACAATTGTTCAACTCCTTCACTTGCTCCTTGATAAACTGCTTTAATTCCAAGCAATGAAGGAAAATCATTTGTAGCATGGTTCTGCTCATAGATAGCACATATTTCTATGCTATCTAAGGAACACTCATGCAAAGTATGTTTCTTGCGAGATATTGGCCAAAATATAGTCAAGGGTAATGCTTCTTCATCTTGTTTCTTCTTGATTTTCATGGTATCTAATTGGGAACTTAGAGAACTAAGAATGTTGGTCTTAAAATTATCTAACAAATTCCAAATTTCAACTTGAGTAACTGCACCCCCCGAGGATTTACTAACCCTTTAAAGACTTTCTCAAGACCCCCTTCCTTGTTTATTATTACCTCCTGAATATTGTTTACACAACTCACAAATGACATTATTTGGTAGTTTAGAAACATCTTCAACCCCCATCAAATTTAAGACATCCAAACAGTCATCTCAGATACTCTTAAGAAAAATTGTTTGTAATGTGTTTGGGTCTAATTGATGTTGGTTGAATCATCTAAGATTGTATTGAAATATTTCGACACAATCTTCCAAAATTTCTTCTTCCTTTTGAGTCATCTCGAAGATTTCTCCTCGTAAATCCCTATCTTGTCAATAATGTTGATATTTTTTAAGGAATGTTTGTCCCATACCTTCCCATTTTCGTATAGAATTTCCACCTAATCCAATGAACCAACATAAAGTTGAATCTTTTATAGTGGTTGGAAACGATTTTAGCTTATGGGCATCAGATGAACAATAATAATTATGGCATAAGACATCAAACTAAAAAATAAACGTGTATGGATCCTCGTTACTTAGCCTATGGAAATGGGGTAAAGCAGTAGATGGGATGTTTTTCATTTGGGTTGTACCCTCTGTATCCCGAATGAGAAATTAAAATATGACAATATTTTGTGGAACAAATCCTTCTCCTTCTTCAACCATGAAATATAAGGGATTTTTCCAAAATTTCACAGGCCCTCCAAAGATTACAAATTCTTATGATCTAGATGAAATAGAAGATTCAAGTTTGTGACTAAGATTTCAGGAAGATTTAGATCAACATATGTTGTAGAGTATGCTTCAAGATTGGATGCTACCTCCTCAATAGGAGGTTTTTGTTCACTCGTGGAAGTACTTCCTCTCCTTCTCCCTCTTCTTTACAGTGTATTAATTGCTTGGGTGGCTCTTGTTGTACCACGAAAACGTCCTCTTGAATCTCTTTTCCTATTCATGCATCCTAAACTATCACGATTTTGAATTTAGTGGAATAGAGTCATTGTAGAATATCTAAAGTGAATGCACATGTTCTTACCTAGAGATCCTTAATTCTTTTAGTGTTTTCTGGGTAGCAATGCCAAAAATGACAGCTCTAAAATATGTCTCTTAAAAGACAACTATTCTATGGCTTCATTTAATTATCAATCCTGGGATTTGTTAATGAACTTATGAAACACCAGTGCTATATACAAAGGACTAAAGATCTGAAGATTGACTAGTTCCTTATGATATGCCTAATAAAAAAACAACTTAACTCATTCAAAGAAAGACTAAGTTATAGAAATGAAAAGTTGAACATAGAAATAATTACTCTGATTGTATTTGGTTTGACTAGTGGGCCCACTTTACTTTGGGATACAACTTGTTCCCTATATGCTTTGTTTGTGAAACACAATTTTATAATCATTTCATTATAGAATCAAACTTTAGAATAACTCCATTGAATACATACAAACTAAGTTGTAAACCAATCTAGTAGCAATGAAAACAAGCCCATGTGAAGAATAAGATTGTAAACATAAGTAAAAGAGCATTACAACTTGATACACAGTCAATTGAAACAAAAGTACAAACAATTATCTACAACAAATTTGGCTTCGTACCTCTTGAAGTGGGTCCTTCGAAAACACCCAACAAAATGCAATACTCAGCTACAACAATAATTCATAGAAATAAAAGGCGAATTGTATGTAACACTGGAAGTTTTACAAAGTATTCATACTATTCTTTCGTTCTCTCTATGTTTAAATGCAAGACTGACGAGATATATATATAGTTTTTCAAACTGGAATGTATACATAATTACTTCAAAACTAGAACAGTTATGAAAACCCTAAAACTATGGAAAAATAACCAAACTATTTATTAATAAGATGAAATATGTTGCGCTTCCAATGGAAATTCATAGGCTTAGATGTCAAAATGGTAATAACTAGCGATTTTCATGGTCTAAATCCTTGGTAGTAAATGAATGAAACCTGTGGAAATTCAAAGCTTCCCTTAATTCACTCCCCCGGGTATGTGCTATTCACACCTAATTTGAGATACTATGTTCTTTTCTTTGGTAATGACATCATCAATCCTCTTATAATCAATATGATGGGTTACTAAATCCATTGTTTGATCCTTTCCAATGATATAACTTGTGGTTTGTTCATCTATGCTAGAGGTTTCTTATTAGCAATATTTATTCAACTTTTAGCTAATACCCTAAAATTCATAATATAACCAAGAAAGATTTGAAAACATAATCCATATATACATTTTGGGAATTATGGTTTAAGTAGCTAGAAAGTGATGTTAAGAAGATAAAAAATGGCCTTAGTGGTGCCAAAGGATCATCAAAACTATTAAAGATTTGGACAAAAACGATATCATTTTTAGGTCCCATCGAGATTGATTAGACATTTTACAATAAAATCCAAGCAAAGTCCATATTAATGCTTAAATAAATGGCCTTTTCTAGAATTCAAGTTAATTATTAAAATCATCAATGTCACTATTTCAAGGAGCAACATGTCTTCTTTTGATATATGTTATGTAGTACAATTATGCTTGCAATTATCACAAACAGGGGGCTCTATTTTTTAATCATAAAGAGGAATAGTGGGGATTACTTTTGGATGGTCCCTCCATATTAACGATGTAATCATTGCTTCAATGGTTTTTTAGTTAGACATTCTCTTATGGAATTAGAGATGATTGCATTACAATGAAATGTTTACAATAATCCGATTGATCAGTCATTAAATACTTGGCTCTACATGCAATTTCACATAGCTATAAACATCACTGCATAGTGAACCCTCTCTGAAATCCATTCCAATTCAAAGTTTGATCCTTACAAGAATTTGTTTATTCATTGTGGGAGTTAATATAGTCGAATTCATGACCAACATCACACTTCTTGGTAGCATGCCATTGAGCAAGGATTGTTTTTATTAGGTGCACCATACTAATAAAGAGCTCTTTCATAATATTGGAATTTGGGCCTATATATTAATATCACTGCAACCTTAACTTAACTCAACAATGAGAAACTCTAACTTTGTCAATCTCACTAATCATGGTAACAAATGCTTTTTGAAGGATCGTGGTAAAGGCCTATATAATTTGTACCATGGGAGATTCCTATCAAAGGCCATGTAATCTATAAAGCTACTAGTGGTTTGTCCTCAAAGCCCCCCATCTCCTTTTTTAACTTTGATCTCATTGCCATGAGATGAGTAGATTAGACTTCACATATATAATTTGACATCTTCATAATTTAATGAGCAGAAACAAAAAAAATGTGTATTATTTGATGAACAATTATCAAATAGAGAGCACATCCAACCTTGTTTTAATTAGAATTAGCTTAATAATCAATTTATCATAGATTTATAATGTTAACATGGTCAAGAAACATAATATATTCAATACTTATATGATCAAGGAATGTAATGACATGGACAAGGTGGTAATATATTCAATGCTTATATAACCGAGGAATGTAATAACATGGACAAGGTGGTAATCTATTCAATGCTTATATAATCGAGGAATGTAATAACATGGACAAGGTGGTAGGCATAAGACTTGTCTCATCAACAAGAAATCAACACCTCCCAACATTGTTTTACTTGTAAAATAAAATGATGCAACAATTCCAAGTCATAGAATAAAGTGATCTAATATTGAAGGAGAAAGAGGCACCTAGCTTTTGGATTCATGTAACATATGCAAACCCCCATTTTATTGAAAAGTGTTTGGATCAAAGAGAGTAACAACAAATACATAAGAAATTATGGACACTGCTACATGTTTTGTTATCACTACATAAGTTAGAGAAAAGCACGCTTGTATATATCAACATCGATGCATTTTAACCCTGGATCTATCAAGCACCAAGAGAGATCAAATCTCTTAAGGTGTAAACATTTTTTAGAGCGAAAAACTTGAGAAAAGGTTAAAGGCTTGCACCTCGAGAGATTTGATCCCTCTCGACACTTGATAGATTTGGGGTTAAAATGGATCTATGTTGGTAGTAATAGTAAATATATATACTAAAGTAAATAATAATAGTAAATACTAAAGTAATAGTAAATATGATATATATAATAGTATGCTTAATTTTTTTTTATTAATTGAGCTTTTAACCAACTTTAATTTTTTGAAAATTTTGAAGTCTTTGAAATCTAACATCACATGACAACTTGTCCCCCATATTATAGTTCTCCAAAACATTCTAGTTTTAATTTAACTCACTTAACTTCAATATTGTGTAATTTATACCCCAAAGTAGTTCTAGAAAATGGGCAAGTTCACATGTATAACTTTTATATGTATTCTCATTATAAGAAAACAATTAACATGTATATTATTATATTATTACGGAAACACATGGTGGGTGGGGAAAGAGTAGTTGCCATCAATAATCATCTAGCAATATGGTGCAATACTATCAACACTATCAACGCTACAATGTGATTCAATCCATATGGAATATGGGGATAGTGAACGCTATCAACAATAAATATGAACATGCAACCCTTGTTATTTTCAATCTCCTTGTTGGTTCTAAGGAACATGTTATATGGAAATTTGTGAACTGCAATCAAATACCATGTATTTGGCTTTCACAACATCATGGAGAAGCATTAACCTATATCAATTATGGTTGTTCAATAACTTTGTTGTATGAATTTACCTTGTGCTCCTCATTCAACAATCTAGATTTTAAAGGGAGATTATCCAACACTCCTATGCAACTTTTCACCAACGACTTTGTCATGGAGAAGAATTTTGTGACATTCCAAGGAATTAAGAATGATCTAAAAGAAAGGTTGCTATGTAACAAACAAGACTAGACTAGTGGTTTCAATGCAAGATTTAAGTATTTACTTCAACGTGAACTAATTACAATTGAAATGGAAATTTATTATGAAATTGAAGCTAAAGAATTTGACATTTCCTACTAATGTTAACAATATTTCGATTTTTTTTAAAATGTTTCTATTTATTATATACAAATAAGTATCATTTGAAATTCATTTACTAGATATAACTATTTAACCAACATATCTAGACTCCAATACTCTTTATGCTCATTATTTAAACATTTTAGAAATTTTCAAAATCCATATAATTGCATTAGAAATCTCATAAAACTTTTGCATCTCTTGTTGTACACAACTATGTTTGCTTTTCTATTTTCATAGTTGCTTTTATATCTAACAATTTCCAATGCAATTGTACAACTATGTAATCTCTTACTACACAATTTTTATTTCAAAACTTAAAAAGTAAAAGAAAAATAAGAAAATTGTTTTTTAAATATTACTACTTGTTGCTACCTATTTTTAACTTTATAATCTTTTACTACACAATTTTTATTTCAAAACTTAAAAAGTAAAAGAAAAATAAGAAATTTGTTTTTTTAATATTACTACTTGTTGCTACCTATTTTTAACTTTATTGCAATGAAAAAAATAATTATTAAAAAAAAAACAACATAAATTCAAATTTATATAACTTGTAAACATCTAAACTTATGCACACACAGTTCTCATACTCATCTTTGAGATTACTCAAAATTGATAATCAAAAAGTTATTGATAAAATTTTGATAAGATATTTTGAAATGATGGTATCTCATGGTCATACTCATCTTTGAGATTAGATTACTCAAAATTGATAATAAAAACATTTTCGATAAAATATTTTGAAATGATGGTATGTCATGGTATGCATGAAAGGTTTCTATCTCATATGCAAATATAAATACCTAAATATTTATAGGTGAAATAAAGTTTTTTTTTCACGCGAAAAAAACAGTTTCACTGTTATTCTTATTAGAATCAAATGAAACTTTTAGTTTACAAAAAATGTAACTTCCATGAAGTAGGAATGTTCTTTCTCCTTCTACAGATTTTACCTGTGGACTCCTAAGGTCACTTAAAGTGGCTTAAACATAGTATAACCTGATGGTTGTTTCTAGTTAAAAACCACCTTATAGGATGTGTAATTTCCCGGATCTAACAGTAGATCCATTTTCGAGGTCTTCAAAAAATAACCATCCCAAAGTGTCATTGAGAGCCTTTTTGGACAAGTTGTCCGCTACTTTATTGAATTGTCTGTGGATGTGCATAAAATTTATGGTCTCAAAAACCTTTCTTTAATGTTCTGATCTTCTCCTTCGAGTGACTGAGATAAATAAGATCCAGATTGGATTTGTCATTTATCCAGTCAATGGTGACCTTTGAATCGCCTGCCACCATTAGTTTATTAATAGAGTGATGTGTGGCAAGTAAAAGGATTCCCCACAGTCCTATCATCTCGACTTTCATATTATTTCTTGTACCTCTAGCAAAATGTGCTTTGATAGCGTGTCTGGATGAGATTTTTAAATAAATTCCTATGCCACACTTATTTTCTGCAGCTGCATCGTCAAAGAAGCCAATTGGATTGTCATTGAAGTAGATTGGGTTTAGTAAAACCTCCAATTTGTCTTCTTCCTCTTTGTGTGGATGTTCTTTAATGGATAGAAGAACTTTTTTTATGTATCCAGGGATCATTTCTGTTCCAGTTATCAAACATAATTTTGTTTATGAATTTCCAAATGTCCCACATAATCAGAAATGGAATGTGTCTTAAATTTGGGAGTTTGAAGAACCAATGTTTTAAGTTTTCTTCAATGGTGGAGCTCTTCCATTCACTGTCGATCCTCAGTGTTGTGAGGACATTGGCCCAAATGAGTTGTGAGATCCGACATTCTACAAAAGGGCGTGTGACGGATTCTTCATCTTTAAGGCACAGGGCACAGACTGAGGGGCCAATGCCTCCTCTTTT
The DNA here is from genome assembly GCA_032191745.1 of Picea mariana. Taxonomy (NCBI): domain Eukaryota; kingdom Viridiplantae; phylum Streptophyta; class Pinopsida; order Pinales; family Pinaceae; genus Picea; species Picea mariana. Next base: position 183,706 of record JASDQU010103041.1, read on the forward strand.
TTGATAATTAATACCTGTGAGGATGCAGTCCTATATGCATAGCCACATGAAGCAAATTAATTTGACTGTGATCTTAATCGACTAGATCGCTTTATGCCACCACTTCTCAACAGTCATATTATTTGTATAAAGAAGAGATTGATATGCTAATCTGACAATGACCTTACCCGTCGAACGGTTCCAAGACCAAATGAGCTTGTCATTTTCTGTGTTAAGTTGGATGCCACTACTTCTCAGATTTTGAACAAACCTTTCCCATTTTGCGCTGAGTGTATCATTTAAGCCCAGCTGACAAGAGTCCATCCACTGTTGACACACTCCATTTGAGTCGGCCGATGTAGCTTGTGCTAACATGTATATGTGTTGGTTGTTGAATGACTGCAGGAGTGGTTTATAAAACTAAAAGTAATCAATGCATCCAATGAAGGGGTTGCGCCCAAGGACAATGCGTTGACCTGTCCCTATCTCCCATGCCAACCACCCTTTGATGATCGGTAGTGAATGCATCATATTTTTCTAGATAATGGAAGAGTTCTGGGTGGAGTGAGCATCCTTACGTAGCCAAGAGATAATATCTATTCCTTTTAGATATTTCTTTTTAAGTATTGTGTTCCAAAGGTTTGTTTCAAAAAGACCTCTCCAACAAGATTTGGTGGTAAGAGATTGAGCGAACCATGGCATGTGTTTGATGCCCCAATCTCCAAACTGTTTTGGCTTTGCTAGATTTTTCCATTTAGTAAGGTGATATCTAGTTCCTTTCTTTCCTCCTTTCCAAATGAATCTACTGATCATAAGTTGGATGCGTTGGAGCATAGAAGTCAGAGCTTTCGCCATGCTGAGCCAATAAATTGGGATGCTTTGTAAAACTGAAGTTTCCAAGGTGAGTCTACCTCCCAAGGAGAGCCAACGATAGGTCCAATTCCCAATCCTCGTATCAATCTTCTTGATAAGCCACATCCAATCACTAACTCTGTAATTGTTTGGTTTAAGAGAAAAACCAAGGCACTTCATCCCTTGATCAAGGGTTTCAATTTTAATATTGAATTCTGATAGAAGGAAGCGCCTCAGAAATGGATTGATATTCTGAGCAATAAAAACATATTTGTGGTAGTTTATGGTCATCCCTGTTGCAGCACAAAAATTGGATAGGATAGTTTTAAAAGTCTTCTAGTATTCAAGTTTCCCGGAGCCCATGATGAGCATGTCATCAACGAACAGAAGGTGAGAGAAAAAGGTGCTTGCAACGACTTTGAGTCCTTGAAAAGTTCTCGTCTCCACTGCCTGTGTCATCATTCCGCTGAGTGCTTCTATAACAAGCAGGAAAATCAAGGGTGACAGTGGCCATCCCTGACAAAGACCCCGATGGAATTTAAAGAAATCTGTAGGGATTCCATTCACTAGTACTATCGTGTTGATCGAGGACAACAAGAATAGCAAGATGGTTTGCTAAAGTAAGGGTAGCCCAGATACCCAATAATTCTGCCTTTGAATTTGTTCCTCCACCGCAATTTAAATGCCACCTATAAACAAGTTTATCAATAAACTTAATTACCCCTCTTGCTCCACAGGATGATCGGTCACTTCTTGCTGCCCCATCGAAAAAAGCAATGGAGGAGCCCTCTTCATATTGTATAAAACATTCCTTTGTTGCACATTGAGGTAAGGAGGGATTCTTTGGTCTGAACAGTCCCAAAATCTTGTATAGAACTGAATGGACCGAGGGAGCCTTCTTTTCAAAGATACACTTATTTCTTTCGAGCCACAGGCACCAACATGTTAAGGCTGCTATCTCTGGTAAAACAGACTTGTCATTTATCCATTGGCGATAACAATCAACAATATCCTGTCCTGACCAATTCCTGTTTAAGTTTAGAATGTACTTTATCACTGCCCATATATGTTTTGTAAAATTGCACTCAATGCATTTTTACCTTTGTTTTTGTGGGAGAAAACCAAAGAGAAGTTTTTGATGCATAACAAATTTGATTGGTTAAGGCTTGGTCCATATTATGTGGATAAGAAGATGGGAAATAATGCATATATTTTGAAGCACATGGATGGAACTCTCAAGAAAAAATCTCAAACGCCTTTTCATGTAGTTTTTCAATTTGAAAGAACATTGTATATAGGGTTGAGTCTACACACACAATCTCAATTTTCTATTAATTTGAAAGTACATTGTATATAGGAGTTTTTGTTTCTTTATGAGATGAAGTCTCATTTAGTCCTTTGAATATTTAGTTTCTCTTCCTTTGATTATAGTATCCTCGTGATAGGTTATTTTTGGATTCTTAGTAAACCATTACAATTCAATATCTCATTGCTAAAGTTGTGCATTGATATGGTCTAATTGCACTTAGTTTAGGACATGATATTTCATTGATTTTTTTTTTTTTTTTAGAAAATCTTTTTTTAGTTTCCTAAACGTTTTCATCTTTAATTTTTATTGGTTTTAAGGTTTTTGTTCTAGTGTATTTTGGTTAGAAAAAAACTTATATTTTTTTAATCGAAAGGGTGTGGAGTTTTTTTCTTTCCAATAAAAAATATATCTTTAGATTCAATATCTCAAGTGTGAAATCCAAATATACATAAGTTTGCCTTAAAAAATCACTAAAATCATGGATTATGTACTTTGACTAACAAATATCTCTAAATATTTATTATGACTACATAATTACAATTTTTCTATGCTCCAAAGGGACAACCTCTACATATTTTTAAAAGACAATATTTTCATCTCTACAACTTCAACACTGCCACAAAAATAAAAAATAAAAAAAACCAAACCTTCAACACTGCCACCAAAAAAAAACAAAAAACCATAGTAATCCAAACCTTCAACACTGCTAAAAAATAAAAAATAAAAATACCATAGTAATCCAAACCTTGATCTCATTTTAACTCTTGTATCAATAAAGTGACATTTCTAAGAAGTTGCCCCCTCCCTTGGACTCTTGCTTAGATAGGGTCCCTCTTGCATAAATACAACTTCTTTAGATAGTTGATCATCTCTTATGTTGTATTCTCTCTATATATGAGAAAAATAAATTTCATTAAAATTGTTTTTTGCCTCCAGAGCTTGATTCATAGTTGGAGTTAACTGTTGATGTTTTGGTAGTACGGGAGGTATTAACCTCCACGTGTAACATATGACTTAGAATAGAATATTCTGGAAGCAAGTGAACCACTAAACAGATGTGTGGAAACCCTAGAAGACAAGTCGACTTAGCAGAATAAAAAATATTAGAATATTATCTTCCATAAATACAAGTCGACTCCACAGGAAAAAGATAAACATAAAATATAATTACCAGAAACTCAGGTCGACCCAGCTAGAAAAGTCATTGGACAGTTTAATATAAATAGAGGACGTTTTAGCTTATTTGGATACCCAGTCAGAGCGCAAATCTTGTGGAGAGCTGCAATTGTAGCTGCAAGGATGAATAAGGGTGTATCATCATCTCTTGTTCTTGGTCTCTCTCTAGCGTTACCAAATGATATTCTTGGTGATTCTCTTGGTGGTTCTTGGTGAAACTCTTGGCGATATTCTTGGTGGTGCTTTTGGTGATATTCTTGCTAAGTATGACGCAAGGTTGAGCGAGTAGTGTAGCTGCAACTGCTACACTTGTGTATGGCACTTATTCTGTGGATATGGAGACTCTCTCTCTTGTGCGCTACCCTTGGAGAAGGAGTGCTCTACTTGTCTTGAGTTGTTGCTGCAGTTAGCAACTAGGGTTTATCTGTTGGTTCTGAAGTAGGCTTGTTAGAATTATTCTAAGTAAAGTTTAGTGTGATCGGGGGTGGCATATGTGAATGCCTATGGTTGGGTGACAATGAAGTGACATTGTCTATGGTTAAACGAGCATACTAAAATTTCAACATGGTATCATAGATGATTTCCTTCGTAACAATCTAACCGCTGAAAGCAATATCTTCAGTTTCCCCATTGTCGAGCTCATTGAGCACTTATTGAACTCACTAAGAAGGTCGCCTAAGTAGGGTGCATCTCTTCCCCAGATCAGATTTGCAAATTTCTAAAATTGAGAAATTAGGGTTTCCTCATAAAACCCTAGGTTTGTAGTGCCAGTTGCAGTTGCAGTGCTATTTCCTTCGTGTCAGTTCCTTCATCCTAGTTGCAGTGCCAGTTACAACACCGGTTACAATGCAAGTTGCACCACCATTTGTAGTGCAAGTTGCACCACCAGTTGCAGTGCCAATACTAGTTGCAGTGAAAGTTTTTGTGAAGTGTTGGGACTAATTTTTTGTTGTCTTAGTGCGCCTTACCCTGGCACATCTCCAACTACATTTAGATTACAAGTTGGAGAACCTTTGAAGTTTTAAGGTTCATCATTTTCTTTCCGTTGTTGTCGGATGGTGCCACTGCCTGTCGATGCTGCCGAAGGTATGTACTTATATATATAAACTGTATCACTATTTTGAGTGTGATTGCAGGAGAAGGGATCTCTTGTCCAAGCAACAATCGTAAATCCAGAAGGATCTCAGATCCAACACATTCAGAGGAACAACGCACTCTAGGTTTGATTGTTTTCATATGCCTATAATTGTTATGGCATTATTGTGATCTTATAAGCATCTAGTTGTATTTTGATTTATTGAAGTTGTGATTATCACACTAACCTATGTTCAAAGTTAAAGTTAGAAACTAACTTTAGTCAAAGTATTAGATTGATTAAGACTAAGATTTTAGAGTTTATTTGCATTATATTCTCTAACTCAGATTTATGTCAAGAAAGCATATTGTCTTAAGTACAAGGGACAAGTTGAAGAGAATACTTGTCATCTTGACTGAAGGAGGCTCAGAAGAAAATCAACAACACTCGTTCTCGAAGATAAGACTCCAGGTTCCAGGTTTGATTGATTAAATTAATAAGTTTCCAATTTGCACATATCAAGTTTGATAATTGCTACATTACTAGTTGTGATAGCAATCCTTGAAAGGTTCTATTACTGCTAGATACAATGACTACTTGGAAACATGTGAGTACTATTATGCTTGCAAGTTGAACTAACAACTCCTTTAGGAGATACTTCTTGTTTTGCTTCCAGGAAGGTCACCTTGGTAATAATATGGTGATTACTATGAGATTGCCTTTTATTCTTGTTGTCATAGATATGTTCTTATGAAAATGCTATTATACTTTTTGCTCTTGTTGCTCTTGTTGTTCTTGTCTCGAGCAGGTTATTTCATAAATTCCATGGAGGAACGATTGATCACAACACTAGATGAGTGTTGTTCCTATTTCTTATTATTGTATTTTTATTTTTAGCTCTTGTTCCAGGCAGGTCACATGCAATAGCTTTGAGAAGGAGCTATTGTGATTGCTGTTCTTGTTCTTGTTTTTATTATTATAAGAGAATTATTCTTGTCTATTGTTTTTCCCCTTGTTGTCCTTGTTTTAGGCAGGTCATAGGTGATAAATCTAAGGGAAGTTATAGTGACGGTTGTAGGAGAAAACATATTAGATGGTCTCTAGCTTGAGACATGAAGCAGACTATCCAGATAAGAAGTTGTATACACGACTGTATACATCCATGTACAAGAGAAGAAGAAGATGAAGAATGGTACTTTTGCGAGATACATATTATCTCATATGAAGATTGACCGTAAAGAGCAGAAGGCTCCAAAGATGACCGAAAAAATTCCTCTAGTGCAGTTAATCACTCTTCAGATCATCATGAAGAGTTAGTAGAGCCAGAAGGGCCTACCTAGAATTGTTGCAGTAACCAAGAAGAGACTAGCGTGGTCCCATGAAACTTTATAGGATGCAACATTGATGAGACATATCATGAGGAGTAGATGGCTATGAAGATTATGCAAACTCAGAGTGAGTCAAGCTTCAGAGGGAGAATGGAGACTCAAAGACTTTCCGATTCAGATGAAAGAGAGAGACATCTTTTAGAATTGACAGATAGATGCCATGAGTTGAGAAGGCTAGATCAAAGCTTCAGAGGTTTCAAGGAGATATGATATCTTATGGGAAGATTCCCTTGCTTCAGTAGACTTTGCTACAGTGACCGAGGAGGAAGCTAGTCAGAAGGACTGGGATATATATGTTTTCCTTGGTTCTAAGACCAAAAGGGAAGTCGGTGGTGACTTCCAAATTGATCTACATGATCAAGCATGTTGCATATGAATAGCCTAGAGATGTACAAAGCTTGATTTGTGTCCAGAGGATTCTCCCAGCAAGAGGGAGAAGACTATGATGAGACACTTGATTTAGTATATTGCTATCGACGAAGATGTAGTAGATATGATTGACCAAGTCTCTGTCAGGACAAGCTTGGAGTGGTCCAAATGCTTTTCTCTAGTAGTGAGGAGTGATGTGTTCACCAGTAGAGGAAGTGATGCGTTCCTCGATAGAGGGAAGTGATGAGATCCAAAGTAGTGGGAGCTACCCCAACATAGGTTGGTACTCCAATGCAGGTTGGTATGCTACCCCAACGCAGGTCGGTACTCCATTGCAGGTTGGTATGCTACCCCAACACATGTTGGTACTCCAACACAGGTTGGTATGCTACCCCAGTGCAAGTTGGTACTCCAATGCAGGTTTTTATGCTACCCCAACGCAGGTTGGTACTCCAACACAGGCTAGTATGTTACCCCAGCGTAGGTTGGTACTCCAACATAGGATGCTATGCTACCCCAATGCAGGCTGGTATGATACCCTAATGTAGGTTGGTACTCCAACACATGTTAGTATGCTACCCCAACGCATGCTGGTATGATACCCCAACGTAGGTTGGTACTCCAACATAGGCTGGTATTTTACCCCAGTGCAGGTTGGTATGCTACTCCAACAAAGGCTTGTACACTACTCCAGTGAAAGTGTAGAACTTATTATGATGTATGGATTCATGAAATTCAACAAGACAATCGTCGAGGTGTGTAGAAGCACAAAAGCAGTGATGATGATCATGCCAAGAGGAATACCTTCCTCGTTAAGAGGGAGTGTTAAATTTTTGAGTCAGATTCTATGTGAACTGACAATTTACTAGTTCTGTATGAACTAGATGCCGACCGACAGTGTCAAAAATGATTCCCAGTTAGAGTGTCAATCAGTAACATCGGAGGTTTCTAGTTGGAGGGCCAACTAGTAGTGTTGGAGGTGTTTGTCAGCTAGATGGCTAATCTACGGCTATGATGGTGATACTTGATCTGTTTGATCATATGATAACATGTGTGACTATGGTGATGATATCTGTAGACTGGTCTGCACGACCATGTGAGTCTTTCCCATGCCATGTGAGATGGATGAATGTATTTGAGACCACTACATGAAGAACATCTTAGTTAATACCTCCGTAGCTAAGAGGGAGTGTTGATGTTATGGTAGTTGTGGGAGCTATTAACCTCCACATGTAACCTATGACTTAGAATAGAATATTTCAGAAGCAAGTGAACCATTAAATAAATGTGTGGAAACCCTAGAAGACAAGTTGACCTAGCAGAATAAAAAATATTAGAATACTGTCTTCTAGAAATACAAGTCGGCTCCAAAAGAAAAAGATAAACATAAAATATAATTATCAGAAAGTCACTAGACAATTTAATATAAATAGAGGACGTTTTAGCTCATTTGGATACCCAATTAGAGCGTAGGTCTTTTGGAGAGATGTAGTTGCAGCTGCAAGGAGGAATAAGGGCGCATGGTCATCTCTTGGTCTTGGTCTCTCTCTAGCGCTACCAAATGATATTATTGGTGATTCTCTTGGTGGTTTTTGGTGAAACTCTTGGTGATATTCTTGGTGGTGCTTTTGGTGATATTCTTGCTAACTATGGCGCAAGGTTGAGCGAGTAGTGCAGATGCAACTGCTGTAGTTGTGTATGGCACTTACTCTGTGGATATGGAGACTCTCTCTCTCTTGTGCGCTACCCTTGGAGAAGGAGCACTCTACTTGTCTTGAGTTTTTGTTGTAGTTAACAACTGGGGTTTATCTATTGATTCTGAAGTAGGCTTGCCATAATTATTCTAAGTAAATTTTAGTGTGCTCGGGGGTGGGATATGTGAATGCCTATGGTTGGGTGACAATGATGTGACATTGTCTATGGTTAAACGAGCATACCAAAATTTCAACACTAACATAATATTTTTAACTCTGCGTTTTTGTTTGCCCAGTCCATCAATATCTCATAGTCTCCAAATACATGCAAGCATTTTAAGCATTTTTATGTCATTGTTTTCATAAGAAGCCACATTGCATAAAACTCAACTTGATTATTTGTTCCTTGCCCAAAAACATATCTAAAAGCATATAATGAGTTGACTCCAAGAAAAGAATATCCCCTACTCTACACATACACATAGCTCCTTGACATGCCTCGTCGAAGGAGCCCCATGTTTTTTAATAATCAATGATGGGTTCCTTTAAATTCTATGATGATTTTCTTTAAAAGGTTTCCAGCTACCCTTAAAGGATACCTAACTCTATTTACAACATATACATGAGTCATCTTAGGACCTTGAAATATCATGTTGTTTCTTGAAAGCCAAAACCTCCATATAACAAAACATGACAAAGCCTTAAAATATTTTTATATTTATTTGTTATTTATAAACAAAGGAAATTTATCAGAGTCAAGTAATCCCATTTTTTTCTTCAATTTGAAATTTATAACACTTAGTTCCAAACAAATCTGTAAAAAGAGCATGTGACAAATAGATGGTCCATAGATTCTTCACTACATTTGCACAAGATGCATCTATCTGGTCCATGCCAACTCCTCTTTTCGCCACTGCCCCATGTTAATATTTTATTATCCAAGGCCAACCATAGAAAAAAATTGTTTTTAGAGGAATCTCCAATTTCCAGATTACCTTCCACCACCAAGCTCTTTTTGTTTCCTAATATTCCTCCATTGTTGCTAAATAACCAAGTTTAGTTGTGTACTCTCATAAGCCAATATTTTTAGACCATTTGATTAAATCCTCCTTATTTAAAAGTTTAATGGCACCGTGTTTTAACAAATTTACATATTGATTCCATTCCTTTGCTTTCTCTCCCTATAAATTCAAAACTTCTACTAATTTCCAATCCTGAGACTAAGAATTTACTCTAGTAGGATTTGATACCTCCTCCAATGAGAAAATCCCCATTGAATGCAAATCATTTAGTAGTGATTTTGACAGCCTAAAATTTCCCTTACATCAAATCCGAGGATCTTCCCAATTCTCACTTGGTTTCTCTTTCCTACTTTCCAAGTTGCCTAGTTTCCAACTAAGGGGAACGCCCTAACCAAGGATTTCTAGACAATTGAAGCCCCTTGAATATTGTTTCTTTCTACTCTAATCATTTTTCCGTGAAATTACATTTTAAATACTTTATCTTCATTACCTTTCCCTAAAATCCTTCATTATAGATTAACTTCCATAGAATTTTTGCATCCAAGGCCATACTAAACACATAAATATTATTCAAAACCCAATCACCTATTTCCTTTAGGGTTGCTACTTTTGTCCATTTGACCAAAGGAATTCCTTCCTTTTCCCTTTACTTTGTCCATAAGATGATACTATGTCTTTTTATTTCCTGATTTTATTTAAAATACCTTTGAGTATATGTGGAATGGACATCCAATACACAAGATACCAAGACTAATCTAACACCCCAAGACAACCATTTGTTGCACCAAAATAAGATTCTAGCTTCTGTTTTGTTGAACAACCATGGCCAATAATCATACTTAGAGTCATTTGGTTTTAATTTAAAACACAAATATTTTACACCTTGATCAAGTTCAACATAATTCATAGGAAGCAAGTTTAGGACTTGCATTTTCACCTCCTCTTCTAGCACATTGAACAACATTGAGGATTTCGTCATGTTGGCTTCCATACCTGTGGTTTTGGACTATATATCCAAAATCTCCTTTATGTTTTTCATCTCCTTGATGGAGACATGATCAAATATCATGATATCATCTACAAAAAGCAAATGTGAGATAACCAAATAATCATATATTTTTATCCCTTTCATTTACCCTCTTCTCCTTGCATATTTTATTAACATGCTTAAACCTTCAACAGATAATAAAATAGGAAAAAGAATAAGGGGCATCCTTATCTGAGACCCCTCATGGCATTAAATATCTAGAAGGAGATCCATTTATAAGCACATCAAATGAGGTTTATGTCAAACATCCCATGATTCGATTGATAGTTTACAAATTCATACCTATCTGCACCAACAACAGCATGAGATATAACCAATTCACTTTATCATAAGCTTTAGGCAGGTCAGTTTTCATCACAATTGTTGGAATTTTTTGGACCTTGATTGAGTGCATTTCTTCCCGTGTTGTTTCAACAACATTATGGATTTTCCTATTGAAACGAAAGCCAAAATGTTCATATGAAATACCACCCAATAAAATATCTTTAAACATGTTATTAATAATTTTTAAATAAGTTTATAAACAAAGATTACATAATAAAATACGCTCGAATTCTTCAAAAGATGAGGGATCTTGGCTTTTGGGGATAAGAGCTATACATGTGGAATTTAAAGCTCCTATAATCTTCCTCGATTGTTTAGATCCCTTAACTATTCTTAGTAAATCACCCTCCAACATATCATAAAAACCAAGGAAAAATTTCACTGCCCATCCATCAGGCCCCGAGCTCTTCCTTTTTGAAAGTAGATGCTAAAGTAAAAAACTCACCTTATAATGGACACCTCAAATACAACAACCTTTTGATAATGGGTTAAGACAACTCAAAACATATTTCAACACCTATACCAAATAAATAGCTTTACTTTGATAGAATAACCTAAGAGATCAATCAATGCTTCACAAAAATGTGTACCAATAGTGTTGAATTTTCAAAAAGTTTGACAGGTAAAGGCATAATAATTAATTATGAAGAGTCAAACAGTATTGTCCAATTCAAAATGTCAATGAAGAAATACGATGATGTAATCAAGGAACCAACGCCATTGACTCCAACCAATGCAAATGAGCATACCATTGAACTATAACAACATGTAGTTGTGTAGAATATTTGACTATGCCAAAACTCAATTATGAAAACTTAAAAACTTAAATTAATTTATAGAAGTTAGTTAACAAAGGACACATTTGACCAAGCACCTCTTAATGAAAATCAACAATGTTCTGAGTTCAAAAAAGGATAGAACATGAAGAATGCGTATTGGAGCACTAAACAAAATCATTGTTGAGAATCAATATTTGATTCTTATGATCGAAGATATGGTGAATAAATTTGATGGAGTAATATTTAAACCTCATATATTCCAATGGTTGGCTCTCCAATATTTTTAATGAAATATACTAAAATAACAAAGCCATACAAAGGGACAAAAATATTTACTATGGAAACTCGTATGGGAAACACAACATTTAATGAAGGATTGTGCCTCTTGTCTTCTTATATCATGGAGATCACAAGCATATCACAAAGATGTCCAAGATTTCTAAAAAGATATGGAAATTACAGTATTCTATAGTTCTCTACAATTTGATTAAGTCTCCATGATATATTTGTATCACCTCAACACTCCTACTCATACTATGTAACAACCAATGGCTAGTGAAATAGTGATCCCTTTGCCCCCTTTAACTAGGTTTTTGATAGCTAGAATCGAGGTCAGTTTTAGGGTTTCAAAACTATATTGGAACCTCTAAGATGATTCTATAAGTCCCTAGTGGATTCCCACATGTTACTAACTCTCCATGTTTGGACTATGGTGAGCTAACATGGTTGCTACTTGGACATGTAAGGAATATTTAGACTGTTACCTTGTTGGGGACATAACTTTCATGTAAAAAATCCATTTTAGGTGCATGGTAGATCATTTGAAAGATATTGATGAGAAGAAAATTTTTGGTTTTGTTCAAGAGGCACACCTACAACAAGGCCCCAAAAATGATGTTTATGGTCCTAAAAATGCATCGAAAGTTGATGACTTGAATTTCGACAAAATCAATACCATATATGAGATGTCCCAAATTCTAGTTTCCCCCATATATAGCATCAATGGATTCATGTGGTGTTTATGTATATCCATTTTGGATCACCTCTCCCCATTTTAAGAGGCTTTTGGTCTCCAAAATCTTTTGTTTTGAAGTAGATGAGAAAACAATTCCTCAACTTTCTAGTTGGAGCATCATTTTGCCTTGGTTGGTAGTTGGCTCTTAAATTCCACTTGCTAAAGTTCTTGTTGAATCCTTCTAGTCATTTTCATCTTCTTTTGTAGAATTTCATCTTTTGGTAATTTTTCCCTTGCATCTGATGCCAATTTTTCAATGGAAGCTAAGCCTTGGCTCTCTTCTTCCTCTTTGAGCATGGACGGTTCATAGAGTTTTTAGGTTCTCTACATTTAATATTGAGTGAATGCACACATAAGATGGAAGATTGAGTTTGTAAGCATTATTTCCTAATTTCTCAAATATTTCAAAAGTCTCAATGTGTTTATCATGTTTGATCTTGTGTTTATCGAGAGACTTCTTTAGTTTCATTGAAGTCTCTTATTTAGTTTATCACATAATGTTGTCTAGAGTCGTATGTGTTCATTGTTGAGAATACCTAAGTACGTATCCTTTCCCCGTCTCTCCTTTTCGCAGGCCAGATCTTGAATTTTCCCCTTCGACTGTTAAAGTCATTTTTTTTTTGTTTGCTCCTTTTGTTCGAGCGCCCTGATTCCCCTTGATGTCTTACCTGAAGGAAGTCTTGGCCCTAAACCTATCTACTTTTCTCTAAAGATGAACACTCGTCTCCGTTGTTTCATTCACCGTTCTCTTTGTTTTCCCTAGCCCACAACAAGTCATCCAAGTCCTTGTTCACTCAGGTCGCAACCATGGACGCCAGGCGCAACTTTCATGGCAATCCATTTCGGGCTCGAAGCACAAGCAACAGACAGGTTGAATTTTTTCAACGGCGGAGATTCAAGGAGAATTCTAGATTAACGGCCCCTGGGTATTCGAGATTTCAAAGTTACACGAAATATAGCTTCGGGTAAAAGCAACTGAAGGCAGAGGAGGTTTGAGATTTGATTTTCTCAGAGTCCAAAGACCTGAAATCATCTCAGCCGTCGATTTCATAAGGGCCATGCATCATCAAATCCAGGGCTTCGGGTAAAAGAAGAAGAAGGCAGAGCATGTTTAAGATTTGATTTTCCTGGAGTCCGGAGACCCAAAATCATCTTAGCCATCGATCTCAGAAGGGACACACATCGTTAGATCCATGGCTTCGGGTAAAAGCAGTGGAAGGCAGAGCAGGTTTGAGATTTGATTTTCCCGGAGTCTGGAGACCCGAAAGCAAATCTCGACCGTTGATTTGGAGGAGGCAGATCTGATCCGTTGATGTGTTATTGTTCAACGCCAAATATAGCGCCTCACTCCAAAGCGCAGGCTTAGCGGACCCTAAAGTTAGTATGAAGATAAGATCCAACGGTGGCGCTAGATCTAGTGGGTGCACCCAGATCTTAGATCGGGACCAGATCTACGACCACAGTTCATTGCGGGGACGCAACATACTCGGGCGATAATTTTCATGAGCAATCCCGCAATTGAAACCATGGTAAGACAAAGGTAATACGTGGTGGAGGTTGGTGAATTGCGGGCTCAAAAGAGGTGTAATTCCAAACCACTTTTGATGGCCCCACAAGCACGTGCTCATATAGCATTCTATCCAAGAGCAGCAAGTGGCCGCCCCCTGAGATTTAAGTCTCATTGCGATCCTGAGAGGAGGCGGTTAATGAAAGTAGAGATGGTGGTTGAAACCTCGACTCACTCCATAAATGGAAGGCATGGAAGGCCCGACCGTGGGGACTGAACTGTCAGCCCGTGGTACCCATGTGGGCAGATTTCCTGCAAAGCCCATATCGATCTGAGATCGCGTCTGATAGAGGGTGCATGTTCAGTTTGACAGAAGAGCTCATCGATGCAAAGCTTTGATTGTAGTGACCAGGTTACACTCTTGGTAGTGGCATATTGTTCTGAGTATAAATAGATAGTTTTAATATTTTGTGATGGTCGTCAACTGGTTGAGCAGAGATCCCTATTTTGTAATGTTTTGATGCTAGAACTATTCTCTGGTTATGTATCAGATTTGAGACTTTCATATTAATAGAAGTCAACCTCTTTTCATCTCTTTGTAAAAACTATGTTAAAACACTCGGGCATGGAGGATCCAATCGAGGGTTGTTATGCTGCTGTAATGTAGGTTTGATTGCAGTGATATCGTGACCAGTTTTAGTCAGCTTTCTTGTGATCTTTTCCCCTCTTACACTGAATGGCTCGGGCATGGAGGATCCGATCGAGTTGTTGTAGCTGCATGGTGATGTAGGTTTGATCATTGTGCTATTGTGACTGTGTTGTTTGGACACATTTCAGTGTCTGAAGCTTGAGCTTAAGAGTGATCTTGAGTCTGAGTTTTTCTTCTCCAAGCTGCTTGAAGGCTTGATGCCCATAGCAGTCTTGTCCACCTTTCTTACTAAGTCTTCTCTTTGCTCACATTTAAACTCAATTCATTGACTGAAGTTAGTTGTGGTCCTCACTTCCCTGTGCATTACTTGTCCAGTTCTGTGTTGAAATCATTCATGTATTGAGTTTTCCCCATTTTACCTCCACTCACATAAATCAAACATCCACCAAATATTCTGATGGGTACTGGGCTTATCCTCCCACAATTTGAGGGTGACTTTCAATTCTAACATTCATGGCGTCGTTGTCGAGGAGCGAATTGAAGACATTTCCCTGGGATAGAATGACAAAGAGCTTCTGATTCTGAAGGTGCATCAGATATCATAACTATTGAAGATTGCAACTTGCACCTAGCGACTCCACTATTTCAGTTTTGGCTCCTAAAGGCAGACACACGAGGCCCACTTCACTGCACACACATACACATGTACATACATTTGTAAAAAATGTTATCCATAAGACATTAAAAGATGTATATATATATATATATATTAAAAGTCTCAGAGTACATAGGTGGGCTCGAATGCCTCAAAAATATAAATCCAGTATACATCACGGGGCTTATGCCCTCAAAAATATACAAAAAGTGCCCTCAGCACATAAGTAGTCCAGCCTAAGCTAAGCACGGGGCCTGTTGGCCCTGCCATAGTGAACAACGATGTTTTCCAAATGGCGGAAGGTTTGGACCCAATTCCGTGGCACCCCAACTACGTGAGGCTGCATCGATGGTGGGAGATCCTCGATCTCGACCATGGGGACTACACGAGTGAGCGCGGTGAGG
>JASDQU010103041.1:200264-215445 GCA_032191745.1 Picea mariana
AAGAAGATGGTTACAATGAGGCTCTGGAGGCCTTTTTACAATAATCGGGAATGCCAAAAGTCCTAGACATCCAAAAACCTAACCCTAGGAGATGAAGCGCCAAAAGTCATGTGGGCCCCATTTGGGTAAGTTGGTGCATCAACTTCCCGGGGTCGTAACTTTTGCATACGATCTCTGTTTTAGGTGTGTGATAGCTCGTTGGAAAGGTATCGTCAAGGAGATTCATTTTGGGGGCTCAATCATGTCTTTGGATATCATTGAGAACCTTTATCTCGAAAAAACTTCATTTAGGCCCTCAAAATGACCCCGAAAGTGAAAACCTGCTAAAAATAGTAAATTGCCAAAATGGTCAGAAAACTGTTTTGAGCCATTTGGAAAAGGTGGGTGGCCCCCGATATCCACCTGGATCATTATAGAAGTGGAATCTTCTGGAAATATGAGGTGGCATCCATATGGTTACGATCCTGTTGAATTCTCTGTTTTGATGGGATCATCCTCATCTCTTTAACCACTTCATCTTCTCCTATATAATGATAGACTTCTCATGGAAAAGGTTAGAGGTACAAGCATAAAGAAGAATAGAAAATTGATGAAAGAATAGGCTGAAGACTGTGTGAAGAATCCTATTTCAAGTGATGCTTGAGGTCTCCATTCATCCATCAAGATTTTGTGAAAAATCTTCATGCAAATGTCAGATCAAATGTATGTGTGTGTTAGAACAAAGGGCCACTAAGAGGGAACTTGCGACATCAAGACGATTTGGTTGTATCTTCTACTTTTCATTAAGATAATACGGTGGCACGTATATTTACCATAAAATGATTGATATTTTATTACATGACTCTTTGATCACATGTTTAGGTTGTCATTGAACTTCACTATTGTTTCTTTCACATTGGTTGATTTGTGTCATTGCAGATCTGATCTCACAAGAACATTGGAGTAAGGAAGGATCAACAAAGACATAAGGAAGCGATTCATAAGGTATGTTATTGATTCCTTCTTTGGTAGTTAAATTCAATGATTGTAACCTAGGGAAAGCATCTTGTTCCATCTTGTTTTGTTCTAGATCCAGGTGGATCTAGGGAGATTAGTTCATGTCCACATCTACCGATTTATCTGTTAATAGTTTTTTCTTTACCTTCTCCTGACACCCTACATGTTTCCATGTTAAACATGATTTCGAATCAGGTGCAACAATTCTTAGAATCACCTAATCCTTTGGTAGTACCTGGTCATTATGAGCATAGTTATTTTACTGTGTCAATATCATTAAAAAATGAAACATACACTAACGAGCATAGTTCATTGTATTTTTCAAGCTCGTTAAAAAATGAAATAGACCCCCCTCCATTAGAGTCAAGTCTCACTCTAGATCAATTACTTGAACCTTCTTTTCCTTCGCCCAGTGAAAATATTCCTATTAGTAACCGGACGCCTAAACAAGGAAAAAAGACGAGTCACTAGAGGAAACAATGCTTGGGGGGAAGGTCTCCAGCATATGGAAATCATGTTGGAACAAAGACACTAGCTTCTATCATGCAATCTATGGGAAAAATACCTCTAGAGAGACAAATTGCTAGGAGTGATCCTTGTTTGGGGGTCGTTCCCTTCATAACGTAGTAGTCTTTTCTAGAACTATCTTAGTCTTTGTTCTTTATCGTGCTCATAAATACATGAGAATAGGTTACCAAGCTTAGTGTTTGTTCTTTAGCATGCTCATAAATACATGAGAATAGTTTACTAAGATCAGTGTTTGTTTTGTCTCCGACTCGTAAAATCTATACGAATAAGGAAATTTTTGGAGTTTCCTTTAATCTCTTTTTATACTCCCTAACCATGAAAATATTGATGAGCAAGCTTGTTTCCTTTCACTCTCATTAAAAGGTTTGAAAGGGCATGTTTTGAGGGATAAGTTATCTCTTTTTTGGCCTCACGAGAATAATTACGAAAAAGGAATACTATAGTCAATAATGATTAGAAGAGTTCTCCCCTGTATTGTTTTACACTTTTTTTGAGCTCAAGAGACTAAATTTATGAATACGTCACCTATGGAGTCATATTTAAGTTCTTTTCAGACACTCTAAATGTGAAAAACCATCGAGTTTACCTTCTTTGGGCTCGTAAAATTATGCATTGAAGGACCTATGTGAGTCCAATCTCCAGGACCCATATGGGACCAAACCCTTACTTCTTCAGGTTCATTAAACATGTGAAGAGGAGCTTACCGAAGGTGAGTTATACTGAGCATGTTTTATCCTCCTCAACCCCATTAAAAAAAAAAAAAAAAAAGGTACTCACCAATCATGGTGGGGGAAAAAATTGAAGGAAGTGGGTCAAGATTTTTGGTATCCATTATGGAAGCTATTGTCGCCCTTGAACATGAAACTTGTTTGCGTCTCATCTTATAGTTGGGTAATCCATTTGCCTCCAAGTCATATCAATTTCATGTGTCTCTATACTTTTTCTTTCCAATCGAAGAGTGCTCTTATTTTCATCACATTATGTTCTTGGTACTTGTCGAGTCAATGCTGCGAAGTCATTTTCCGTGCCTCATTATGTTCAAGGTAAGTTTCACTTCAAATCATCCATGTGCAGTATTACCAGTTTCCATTTCCTATGTTAGTCCATACTCATTTAATCCACCATCTTACATCACTTTCTTGTGTCTGTTTTGTGTCGATGATGGGGGTTACATCAAGTCCCTCCTTCGACAAGTCTATTCTTGTCAACTTCGACACATTATCTAGTAATTAGACTTAGAAACTTGTTATTACCTTGGGACCTGCATGCCTCCTCACTTTCGATAGTAGGTTTACACTATTGACCGCTGATCAGATGATTCCACAAATGTTCAACCTCAACTAATTATTGACATTTTCTAGAATGTACTAAAGGTACCTTGGGAATTATTTTCATCATTGGTGATCTCCCTCACACTTGTTAATGGTATACCTCAGTGATCGGTAATCAAGTGGTTTCTACCATGTTCGACATCAAGTCATTTATTCACATGGTTATATTCGTACAGTTTTGGGATTAAGACGAAGACCCTGGGTTGGGTGCTCACTCTATTATGTTGTTTGTCCAGGATGTGATGGATATCATTTGAGCATGTAAAAGATTCCAATACATCATCATGCTGAAAATCTTACTAATATATAAATACTGTCACATATATCCACATCGTATTGATTTGTGGATATGTTTTTTCTTCTCATAGCTCCAGTGTTTATTTTTCGTGGCTGCGATTAGTTCATGTCATGAAGGTATGGATCCACATTGTATTTCTAGTGGCCATATCCTTAGTCACTATTCTCATGGATCCACAGTGTATTGGTCAATGACCATACTTTGAGTCAACTTGTATTCTGACCATATGTGTGTCTGCCTCGGAAATGGAACATATATGTATATTGATTGATGATTGTTTGTAGCTTCTACCAGGTTCTTCTACTCCAACACCCTTTCATTGAAGAATTTGTAAAGTGTTTCGGCCATCAGTTTCTCTTCTAATCTCACACTTTAGGGGGAAACTGTTACACACCAAAATGTCACACTTGAGTGTCGCAAGTGTCACAAAGTGACATATGCACCTTGTTAAGTGTTGCATGCACTATCTCAAGTGTCATATTCACCTTACCAAGTGTTTCATTCACCTTTATAAGTGTCAAAACCCATTGACACCATGAAATACATTTTCCACAATCCCTAATTCATTTTAGAAGAGAAAACCAATCATTTGGGGTCTGGAACCATACCTTTTCCTTGGGAAATTGACCATTTTAGGGAATTTTAGAAGGGTCTCACTCCCCTACTCATGATAAGGGGGAAACAACACTACCCCTTCCATGTTAATGGGGTGCCAATGATGTTATTTCTCTCACTAACAGGGGGCACCACTTTGGTTAGAGAAAAATATGGGATCTTCCACTTTTTCCTAAGGGAAACTCCGAATGGATGAGGTTTTTGTGGTTGACTCCTATACTGTGGATCTATGTTAGGATCCAATCCCAACTTAAGGAGCCATATCCTCAACCATGTCCCTCATTATCTAATGGTTATTAAGCCTCTCAAGACTATATATTAAAGGTATTTACAAGGTGAAGGGTGAAGAATTTAGATGTCAAACCTTTGATCCTAGGAGAAGTATCAACATTTTGATTTAAAGGTTTTCATGCAAGGGATGGATGAGAAGATATTGGAGAATATATTGCATTGTCAAGCATGCTTTGTATGTGCCTTCTTTTGTCTTTCCATTAATATTAACTTGGCATATTCCCTTCAAGTTCATGTGTTCTACATTTGTTTGTCTATAGTCATTTCAGTCACCGTAGATAGATCTTATTTGTCTAATCATATAGAGTAGGAGGAATATTTCCTTTTCCAGATTTTGCAGGATTCCATCTACATTGAGGATATTGGAGATCAAGCCCAAGGATTGGAGTAGTGAGGACGAAAATCACAATAAGATACATCACATTCTTCTTCTCACTTTCCTGATTGATTGAGTTATATTTAAATGGAAAGTAGTTGTAATGTCCCTTTCCAAATAGGAGCTCTAGAGAGGAGGCTTAATGGTCTAAACCACCCTGTTAGACTATAGCCAGGGCCAAAGAGGGGTAAATAGGGTTACTATAGGTCACTCTAGTCACAAGTGTTATATTCGGAAAGTGACATTGAGCTAAAAAGGGTTAAAAGCACTTTTAAGTCATTATGAACTAAAAATAGAAGTCAACAGTGATTTAGGGTTTTGGAAGTCAACAGTGAATTAGGGTTTCAGCATGATTTAGGGTTTTGGAAAGCTATAAAGGAAGGGTCAACGACCTAATTCATCATTACGCAGATTATGACTTGTCATTGAGGAGAAGAGGTGCATCTCAGGAGAGATAGCTCAGTGTATTCTAGGAAGAAGACACTAGTTGGCTGATTTCGGTGTTGAAAGACACACCCTAGTCACCAGGAAGATCATCTAGGTCTTCCATCATTCTTCATTGATTTCGCAGTGCTCCCATATTCTGGGTATTATCTTTTAGTTTCTTATTTGTATTCCGGCTAAGATCCTTTTGTATTTTGATCTAGCCGAGTGTTGTTATTTTATTTAGCCGTAGTTTCTTATTTGTATTCTGGATAAGATCCTTTGTTTGTTGATCTAGTCAAGTATTTTTAGCTTATTCAGTTGCATTCGGCCATTTTGTAATCCAAAGAGATATCAAAATATAAACTTTGCAGTCCTTTGTCGCATTTATTATTTGTATGATCATTTATATGTTGTAAACCTTTGATCCTACACACACATTAGCAATGTTTCCTATACTAGCCAAGTCAAGAACATTACAGTGGTATCAGAGCTTTAGTCCTTCGAGCCTATGACTAAAGACAATGAGTGTAGCAGAAGACCTAGAGGTCCGTGAACACGTAGGTGATGAATATGTCACTTACAACAGACATCAGGAAAGAAGGCATAGGCCTGATTTTCCCCTTTTTCCTCCTAGCTCAAAGGAAGAGGAAGAGGCACACAGAGAAGCAGAGAGAAGGGCAGAGTGTGAGGTTGAGCACGAGGTAGAGAGGATGCTAGGAGACAGATATGAGTGACCATAGGGTAGTGGAAAGGCCCCCGTATATCCAAAGGAAACTTTCATGTAGGTTATCAATGATATGTTAGCTAGTCAATGGACCATGTCTCAGTCCTTGGCACAGATGGTTGATAGATTGTCTAGAGTGGGCACCCTAGATACACAGGTCTCGCATGTAGCACAGGGGAACTCGAGAGCAGGCAGTAGAACCTAGTCACTTTCTCACACATACACCTCTGCAAGTAGGATTCCCAGACCCTTGTTTCCTAGTTTCCAGAGGGCACCCCCGGTAGTAGCACCACCACCGATAGCACAAAGGCCACCCAATCATGCTGACGACATTGTAGAGTATAGGAGGGAGTACACAACATTGGGTCGTGACTTCCATCAGGACATTAACTTAGTCAAGTACTGTGGACTCAGAATCAGGAACCTCCCCAGAGAGTTGTAGAGGGGAGGACCACAATAGCAACAAGGGAATAACCTCGATTTCATCTGAAAAATTGGGAAACTCACCATCCCTTCTTTCGATGGATCATCCAAATACACTGCCATAGATTGGGTATAGAATCTAGGCATGTATTACAAGCTCAACCAGATGACCGAGAGAGAGGCCATCAGTTTTGCGACCTTACACTTGGAGGGTGAGACACACGAGTGGTGGTATCATGGATTGGTGACATTGGATCACAATTGCATCACCTCCTATAGGGAGTTTACAAATAGGCTCATGGACAAGTTTGACAGGAAGGATCATGAGATACACTTCAAGGATCTAGCCCAGTTGAGACAAACTGGCATAGCAGAGACATTCATCACAGAGTTTTAGTAGGTAGCCATGGAAGTAACAGATATATCAGAGCCTAGGTCGATCATGTTATTCACAAAAGGACTCATAGAGCCTTTGAGAGGATGGGTGAAAGAATACAGGCCTCTGACTTTATAGGATTCCATCCTTCTCACTCGAGATCTAGCAGACTTAGTGCCAAAGACTAAAACTTTCTCCAAACCATTTGTGCCCCAGAGGGATCAAGAAAGGAAGCCATTCTAGAGAGAATGGAAGGTCATGGAGAAGTTGGATGATGATACTAGGAGAGATATTATGAGGAAGAAGCTTTGCTTCAGTTGCAGAGATCCTTGGGTCTTAGGCCATAGGTGCATGGGAAAGGGAGAGATTCATTATATTGAGGTAGCAACAGATAGTGTGGATAGTGAGGAGGAGGAGCAGGACAATGGATCCACTAGTTTAGAGGAGGAGTCAGCACCAACAGAGGAGAAGCCTCCCCATAGACCACCGACACCAGTAGGAGCCCATCCTCTAGTAGTCCCACAACCGCCAGAGCAGGCTAACAGGAAGAAGTCAGCAAAGGGAGGAGTCATAACAACCCTTTCTAGTGTTCCTAGGTATGATACCCTTTGTATCAAAAGGATTATTTAGGGGCAATGAGAAATTTCCCTGATAGATGGTGGCGCCACCCACAACTTCATTGACGCTTCACTAGTATCGAGACTGGCATTTCAGATAGAGGAGTTTGAGGGGTTTGATGTTGTGGTAGCAGATGTCCACACAATGGAGTGTCTAGATAGAGTTCCAAACTTAGAGATGAAGTTAATTAATTACACAGTGAGAGACACATTTTATGTGGTTGACCTATCGGACACAGATGTGGTGTTAGGAGTTCAGTGGATGATTACCTTGGGAAAAATCACTACCAACTACCAAACCTTGGAAATGGGATTCAGAGATCAGGATGGGAAGAAGGTTGTTCTAAGAGGTATGTGGAAAGGAGCACCCAAGACAGTTTCAACCAAGAGGATGGAGAGGATATTCATACATGGGGAGGTAGCATATGCTGAAGAATGCTTGATCACTACTCAGAAGGATTCATAAGTTCAACTATAATACCATACAGAGATCAAGAATTTATTGGGATGACATTAGCAAGTCTTTGAGAAAATTCCACCAGGGAGACCACCTGACAGGGGGTTTGAGCACACCATTGAGTTGGAGGAGGGGGCCAAACCTATGATCACCCCCCCCCTATCATCATCCTAGGTGGTTCAAGGATGAGATAGAGAAGGAAATCAAGGAATTGTTGGTGATGGGACATATCAAATCGAGAAACAACCCATTTTATTCTTCAATTGTCTTAGTTCTGAAGAAGGATGGTACCATGAGGATGTGCATTGATTACCGAGCCTTGAACAAGAAAACCATCAAGAACTGGTACCCTATCCCATGCATTGATGAGTTGATGGAGGAACTTCATATAAATTCTAACCTTGTACAATATCTACTGCAAACTGATATTCAGAAAAGAACAGAAAAGATACAATGGAAAATACAAACATTACACAGAGATTTTTCACCTGGAAACCCAAACTGGGAAAACCAGCATATATTATATTGATACATTGCTTTACAGTGTTTACAATACAATATACATATAGGAGCCAGCGGCATCCAAAACCCTAACCCAATGACCTGGATTAGTCCAAAACCCTAATTCCTTAACCGAAAATAGAAAACCATCGACAAAAACCATGTGCCGAAAAACCACCTAATATCATGTGGTCCCAGAAATATGTCGTCCCGGAAATATGTCGACCCGGCGAAAATATGTCGGCCCGGCAAAAATATGTCGGCCAGAAACCGACGAAAATATGTTGGCCAGAAACCGGCGAAAATATGTCGGCCCAAAAAAAAAAAAATTTCGGGGGCGCTGCCCCCTTACCCCCCTGCACGCCTGACGCAGGCACTCAGACACTACTACTCGTGCAAAGAATATAACACATACCCAACACTTCATGGGGTAGTTTTCTTCTCAAAAATTGATCTACGCTCTGGATATCATTAGATCAGCATCCGAGAGCAGGACATAGAGAAGACAACATTTTGATGTCATTTTGGACACTTCGAGTTCCTAGTTATGCCATTTGGGCTAACCAATGCACCCACTACATTCCAGTCTTGCATGAACCATATATTCAGGGATCAGTTAAGGAAATCAGTCTTGGTTTTCTTCGATGACATCTTGTTCTATAGCCGGTCATGGAAAGAGCATATGAGGCACTTGGATGAGGTATTGAGGATCATGGAGGCACAGTCATTATATGCCAAAGAGTCCAAGTGCGAGTTCGGTATGACAGGGCTATTTTACTTAGGCCACATCATCAGTGCACAGGGGGTACAGGTGCACCAAGAGAAGATCAGGGCCATTTTGGATTGGTCGATGCCCAAGAACATGACATAATTGAGGATCTTCTTCGGGCTATGCAGCTATTACAAGCGGTTCATCCAGGGTTTTTCTCATCTTGGAGCACCACTGACAGATCTTACCAAGTATGGGGCCTTCATATGGACTGAGAAATCACAGGAAGCCTTTGATCACATGAAGGAAGTCATGGGCACTTATCCAGTGTTGGCACTACCAAACTTCACCTTGCCATTTGTACTAGAGTGTGACGCATCCAGAGAAGGGATCGATGTAGTTTTGATGCAGGGAGGACACCCCATTGTATTCGAGAGCCGAAATCTTAGTCAACCTGAGAGGTTGTACTCAATTTATGACAAGGAAATGTTGGCAATCATGCATGCCTTCACCAAGTTTAGACAATATTTGGTGGGCAACAAATTCGTGGTCAACACTGATCACAACAGTTTGAAGTATTTCCTTGAGAAGAAGGACCTTAGTGAGCAGATAGGAATAGGATAGAGCGCAACTTTGAGGTTGGAGATTTGGTTTTCTTGAGATTCCAACCCTACAGATAGTCATCTCTGAAGAAGAGTAGGGCCGAGAAGCTCAAACCTAGATTTTATGGTCCTTACAGGATCATGCGCCAAGTAGGCGAGGTTGCTTATGAGCTAGATCTTCAAGAGGGGAGCAAGATTCATAACGTGTTCCACGTGTCTTGCCTCAAAAAGTTAGTGGAAAAATTCATTAGCACATCAAAGGAGCTTCCCCCGTTGGATGAGGAGGGACAGCTGGAGTTAGTTCCGGAGGAGGTTTTGGAGTTCTAGGAGCGGAAAATGAGGAGTAGGGTCATCAGAGAGTGTTTAATCAGATGGAGAGGGATTCCAATAGAGGATGCTACTTGGGAGAGCGAGCAGGTGTTGCAGCACCCTAGACTGGTATTGCTTGAGGACAAGCAATTTCGGGAAGGGAGGATTGTAATGTCCCTTTCCAAATAGGAGCTCCAGAGAGGAGACTTAATGGTCTAAACCACCCCGTTAGACTATATCCAGGGCCCAAGAGGGGTAAACAGGGTTACTAGAGGTCACTCCAGTCACAGGTGTTATATTCAAAAAGTGACATTGAGCTAAAAAGGGTTAAAAGAGATTTTAAGTCATTATGAGATAAAAATAGAAGTCAACAGTGAATTAGGGTTTCAACAATGATTTAGGGTTTTGGAGGTCAACAGTGAATTAGGGTTTCAGCATTGTTTAGGGTTTTGGAAAGTTATAAAGGAAGGGTTAGCGACCCAATTCATCATTATGCAGATTATGACTTGTCATTGAGGAGAAGAGGCGCATCTTAGGAGAGATAGTTCAGTGTATTCCAGGAGAAAGACACCAGTTGGCTAATTTCGGTGTTGAAAGACACACCCTAGTCACCGGGAAGATCATCCAGGTCTTCCATCATTCTTCATTTATTCCGCAGTGCTCCCATATTCCGGGTATTATCTTTTAGTTGCTTATTTGTATTCCGGCTAAGATCCTTTTGTATTTTGATCTAGCCGAGTGTTGTTATTTATCTGTATTCCAGCTAAGATCCTTTCTCTATTGATCTAGTCGAGTATTGTCAGTTTATTCAGCTGCAGTCGGCCATTTTGTAATCCACATAGATATCATAATACAAACTTTGCAGTTCTTTGTCATGTTTATTATTTGTATGATCATTTATATGTTGTAAACCTTTGATCCTACACACACATTAGCAACGTTTCCTAGACTGGCCAAGTCAGGAACATTACAGTAACAACCACTTTTTCTCTTTTGTATTTGGACCAAAGAAGGGGTCTTTGTCTAAAGGTGAGCTTATATTGTCCGCATGGTAAGATTTCTCACAACAGTATTATATGTCCTTAAATAATTGTAAGTCGAGGAAAAAATATTTGTATACTCTTTGAATAATCGAATAAGTACATATCTCTCAATGGGAGTACATCGAGTACCTAAATTGATATTTTGTGGGTCTTGTCTAGTACCAATATTAATTACCTCATATTGCATTGGGGAGATAATTTTTTTATAATTTCTTATCCCCTTGAAATTACCTTGTAAATTGTATTACTTCTCCATATGAGCCACAGATTTAGGATCTGTATTTTCCCTTTCTAGTTCTACACTTGGAGATAGGGTGTTAATTTGATCATCGTGTTGATTTGCGTCGATGGTTTATTTCTTAAACGTATCTTCCACTGTGAGGAATTCCATAATGTGGGTATCATCATAAAAAACTCTCCAATTTGTAATGTTTTCTAGTACATAAGGCTTGTAAATCAATTCAATGGAAAACTTATCAACACAAAAATCTTCTAATACATTTGAAAGTAAATAAACATTTACATTTTGAATTCAAGGTACATAAATAATATTGAATGCATCAAAACAGAAAATAAGATTTCATACCTCATCTTTATAATTATTAAGATGATTTGAAACACAACGATTACAATTTTTTACCTGTTTGACAAATATTTGTGATTCACCTATTACCTTGAGTTGTTTAACATCCAAATCTATTACTTCTTTAAGACCTTGTATCGAATCCTTATACTCAAAGATTATATTTGTGCATTGGAACTCCAAATGAAAAGCCATCCTATATTTATTTCCTTAAGGATCTTTGAGAATAAATCCAGCTCCTACACCCTCATTTGTTTTGGAGCCATCAAAGAATAAAGACCATACATTTACATTTAAATTTGTTAAATTTGAAAAGGAATTTGTACACGAGTTTACATCATTTTAATAATTATTTACAACAATCTAAGTTGAATGAAGGATCTCATATTGATTACACAAATATGCAAGAGGAAGAATCAACAACAAAAATTCTGAAAAATCAGTAAAAAAATTAGTTACTAAGTGTAGAATTAGAGAACATAATTAGTTGATTACAATCGTTGAAATCCATAATGGTGTGTTAGATGTCTTTCTCTTTCTACTTTAATTTGATTGGGCCTATCATTATATAGGATCCAAATATGTGACCAGTCTGTTGAAAAATATCTGTTAAGTTTTTGAGACCAATCCTGGCTTAATAACAAACCATAGGACGCAAGAATATAGACAACCATTATATCTATAATCTGATGGAGTTTTGGATTAGAGGAAAGTCTGATGAGAATACCTTTTAATACACCTATTACGTCAACATTTGAGTGATCAAGTTGAAAATTTTAAGTCATTGTTTTACTAGGTTCTTCATTCAATTTCTTACATACTGAATATGGCATGATGTTAGAGGATGCCCCCAGAATAAACCAAATAATTATGTACATTTTGATTACAAATTTCAAATGTTAATAAGAATGGTGGAGTATTTGAATTAGATTTTTCCCCGATCAATGCAACGTTTATATTTGATTTATTTTGTGACATAGAAATTTCAGTTGATAAATTATTATTATTTTCATAATTATTACCAAGTTCTTTCAACAACTTGTTCTTCTACTATGTTAATTTAGTTAACTCAAAAAGTGAGATATTTTCTCTCATTTTCTTCAAATCTTCTACAAGATGATATTCTAATTTGTTTTTAATTACAATGGTTTACCGTCATTGGAATTGGTTTTATTTCTAGAAGAAGTTTTATGCACATGAGAGCCTGAGGTAGATGAGGGAGGACCTTTTCTTGTTTTAACAATGCAAATTTCCTCTTGCTCATCTTCATATTCATCAATCACCCCTTTGGAAATATCCCAAATGAAATTTATTGATTGTTTAAGGTTCTCTTATGATTCATGTTCCTCGTTGGTTGATTGGTTTACTTCTTCTTCCTCATATCCAACAAAAAATTTGCACATCTTGAAAATTTCTTTCCGAATGACCAACATTATGTGCTTTGAAAAAATTATCCTGATCAAATTCCTCAAGATTAGTAGAAGGAATTTAGGTCTTAGGAGGTGCATTTCATTATGTGCTTTGCAAAAATTATCCTGATCAAATTCCTCAAGATTAGTAGAAGGAATTTAAGTCTTAGGAGGTGCATTGTTTCTTCTGATAAATGGTCTCCATGGATTCTTATATGATGTGCCTTCTCCTGATCTCTCCTTTATGTTTATTATGTCATTTGATATTTTTTAATAATTCGTTTTAAACTTTCCCTATCAAAACAATATTTTTTTATTTTCTGTAGTTTTAACAACCATGGTTCTTTTAGCATTGGTGATTTTTTTTTCTTTTGTTGAAGATTTACTGTAGTTTTAACAACCATGGTTCTTTTAGCATTGGTGACTTTTTTTTCTTTTGTTGAAGATTTACTGGTGATGCAAACATTTTGTTTTCAATTTTTAGTGTTTCCTCAAATGTTTTAGCTAAATTATTTGTACCATCCATTTTCACTAAAACAACGATGCTCGAAGGAAGAGTTGTAGTGTAAAATTTTATGAGGACATTTGCAACAGGACTTGAATCTTCAGGGATTCTATTCATTAATGTTAAAAAAAATTGATTTAAGTCTTTGCATTTCTACTTTTAATTCATTTTGATCATCGAAATTTCTAAAACTAAAGTAGCAGGTGTGTTATCTTCACCTATTTTTTCAATAAAAGTAGTTTTAAAATCATTCGAGTTTAAAATTGTATCTTGAGGAAGAGAAAAATACCATGTTTATGCTTTTCCTTCAAATGTAAAATGAAATAATATACAAACTACATCTTCATATTCAACATTCACCAAATTAATAACTCACATAAATTTACTTATGTGGTCTTCCGATGATTCTTTATTGTTTGGATCGAATTTTGGTAAATACTTCTCTAGATGTTTAGGTAAGTCATGCTGTTATCTAGGTACAATCATTGCGCCTGGTGCTAACCATGGTATTCTTTGTTGTTGGGAAGCCATCTATCAAGGTAGTGATGGAGATATTCTTTGAATTATTGGTTGTGAATCTCTAGGAGTATGTTGTGTACTGTGTTGAGGTGACTATTGAGGAGAACTAGTTGAATAATCTAGGGGATCGCAGGTGGATATGGTAATTTTCCTTCACCTCCAGAAAATGCAATAGTTACTTTGTTTAAAACTCAGTTTTAGCCTTCTTAACTTGAGATAAAATTGAACCTAATAAATTTTCAAAAACGTTTTTGGATTTGTCTTGTTCATTTTTTTTTTTGGATGTTTTCCTTTTTGTGGAAGAAAAAAATCAATAGGGTACTGACCAAGCTCTCCTTACTCCCACCTTGTGTAAGAAATCGTGATAATTGTTCCTGAGCTACTGTACATTGAACAACCAACTTTACAATGCTATTATTATATTACTAAATTCAGAATGACAATGATGTAACATGTATTATTTGTGATTCCATTTCTTGTGTTTGAGGTAAATGAAGTGATGATTTTAATATTACTGATTCAAAGTGTTGTGTTGATTGTGAAACTTTTTTTGATTGTCTCATAGCTTATCCCTTCAGAGAAGTTGTTGGAGTTTTTTTTAAATGGCTTAGATATTCATGATCCTCTATCTTTCATTCAAAAACATGGTCTTCCTTCTAGCTTCAATTGTTGATTAGCGGAAAGATTCTTCCTGCAATAAGGGATCATCACCCAATCAAGGCCCCAATTGGGATTATACTCAGTTGGTGTAGTGATGTCCATCGATATGTCTGACCAGTTGCTATCAAAAGAAATTGATCTTCGAAAAGAGACTTATCATTGTGTATTTCCTAAATCCTAAGTGCGGTCCTATTTAATTATGCAAATGAAATCTTAAATCTAATCCTAATCTAACAACGATAAAGAGATTGATCATAGAAATATAATTTATAACTAGAAAATAAGAAGAAATTCATTATTCTTTCAGCATAGTTCACACTACACATTCCAATAACATGAATGAGAAAAAATTCCACATACAAATGATATTAGAGTATGTCCCTGCAATGAAATTCACAACCAATCATCATATTTCATCAATAAATATCAATAATGAATAGAAATTGATAAAAAAATAAAAATAAATGTATAATAAGACAGATTGATCATGAATTATCTTTTACTTGTATTAAATCTTTAGAAATAGTTCTTCCGTATCAGTTCCAAGAAAAATCCATCAGCCTTCATTCCTTTGTTAATAAAAATATACAAGTGTTCATTCTATATTTGAAAGCCACCAAGTATTCATTCCTTTCTTTAACCTTGATAGAAGTGTACAAGTTCTGATTGTAGATTTTCATACCCCAAATGTCTTCAAAATTATATTTAGACTAACAAAAATATCAAGTCTTATTACAATCTTTCCAACCCTTATGCCATAGAAAGAGATGGTCTTTATACTATTTTTATTGTTTTTCTTATTTGTTCAAATTCTTCAAATATTTTTTGTTACAAAGTTCTCAACAATTTAGGAAAACAAATTTATGAGAAATTTTTTTAATTA
>JASDQU010103041.1:251940-266587 GCA_032191745.1 Picea mariana
GGATGCAGCTGTTTGGCATTCCTTCCTTTCAGTTAACGCATCTGTGGTTAAGTTGGACGCATGTTCGGGAATTATTAAGAGTTGGATGAATGTTTGATGCCAGGTTCAATCTTCATCGGAACGATTAACAATATATGAGAATTTCTTTCCTGTGCTGGGTTAATCTCTTCGGGGTCTTTTGGTTCTTCAGCAATGTCTGGTTGTATTGATTCTTCTTCTGAGCAGCTGTTCTACGTGCACTGTAACTTTTGCAGCACCATTCTAGCGGTAGAGGACGCCCACTACTCTGCTCTTTTAAATTTTGATTTCGTTTTCGTTTTGACTATTAATGATTAATACCTTGAAAGTGCTATACTGTGCTCTAAGGTCTTCTAGGTTTGGCATGTCATACATCAAAGATTTGTCTCTTTCATTCATTATGTGTTTTTGTTATCTGTGAAAATTCAATCATTCAAATACCCAAAACTGTAGCGTCAAGCATGTCTCCGCTCACATAGGAGGCGGACATGTTCTCTAACATCATCAGGGATGGAAATCTACAATTCTATGCCACCCATTTCTGTAAATCCGCCAATTTACTGTGTCACCAACCTGTATATTTGGTTGCTCCTATCCTAAGTTGGAGCAGATCGAGACTCAAGAGCTTACAAAATTGGGTCTAGGGTTTTATCGTACATGAGTCGTATGGGTCTAGGGTTTTRTCCTACATGAATCGTATACTAATAAAATAATCGTTGACTCTGTTATCAGTATTCTACACTGAATATTGTTATGTTCTAATTAATTTTACTATGTATTTCATAATGTTCCTTGTTAAGAGATTATGTTTTTAAGATAACATTATATATATACACATGTAGGAGGTTTACCTGATTTTGAGAGGTTTGAAGTTTAAGTCTTAAAAATGTTTTCAATTTAGTTTTGTAATTCGAATGAAAATTATATTTTTAATAGTGTTTTAAATATATGAGAATCTAACATAGTAATGTATCAACATAAACATAAATCAGTAATGTATTATTAATTATTAATGCATAGTCACAATTACTAACATAGTAATAAATTAACATAAATTAGTAATGTATTAAAAAAAAAATTGATTTAGTTTTGTAACTCTGAATTCATTAAAAGGTATTACTTTTCAAGGAAAGATGAAATTTTATTTTATAGAAGGAAAATCGTATTTTTAATAGTGTTTTAAATATATGATATGAACATAAATTAATTTTAAATATATGATATCAATATAAATTAGTAATGTATTATTAATATCATATCAATATTTTTAATAATATATTATTAATGCATCCTCCCAATTACTAACATAGTAATGTATGAATATAAATTAGTAATGTATTAAAAATGTTTTCAATTTAGTTTTGTAATTCTGAATTCATTAAAAGGTATTACTTTTCAAGGAAAGATCAAATTTTGTTTTATAGAATTAAAATTGCATTTTTAATAGTATTTTAAATATATAATATGAACCCCCGGATGGGGTGCCATGCGGAGCAGGGTGGGCACGTGGAGTAGCGTCAGGAGGGGCCACTAATAGTGGCCAACTGCCCACATATCCTCGCTAGTTATGAGGGGCATCAATTCAATCGACCTCCACCTTTTGACGAGGCCTCTAACTCGCACGAGCAGACCGGCCAGCCAAAGCATTAAGACCGCGGCCTTAATGGCTACAACCACCATTTTCTCCCTTATCAGCTTTCTCGGTGGCTTTTGGATGCGTTGGAAGATTACAGAGCCGAGCAAGAACAATAGCGTAGGGGAAGTTTTGGCTCTCGTCCTTGTTCTCACCATGCCACGAGCAAAAGGAAGGCCCCGCAGAGGCGCAGGGTGTGGTACGCGGTCGACTCACGGTGGAAAAGGCATAAGAAGTTTGAGATAGCTCTGGTTCTAGCCAAGCGAAAGAGACCCAGGGAGTCCAAAGAAGTAGATTCGCCCCCCAGAACGTATGTTGAGGAAATTCCTTCGGCAGAAATCCCCCACGATTTTTCTGAAAGTCGCATGTTCACGGTTCCGAACAATTGGAACCCCCCTGCGTGTTTTGGAGTAGATGCACTGCCTCCCCATCTGTGAGAAGCACACGGTCCCAGCGATGCTCCCATTGAGGAATTCACCACCTATCTGGTAGAGGAAGAGCTGCTGGAAGGTAACAAGGAATTGAAGCCGCAGTGAAAGCAACAAGCACACCAGGAGGAGGACGATGAGAAAAAGTCGCCAACCCTGCCACCACTTCTTCACCTGGAGCACCTGAATCTGATTTTCAAGGTCCGCAGCATGGTGGATGACCAAATCTTCAGAGCTGTCCACATTAACCAATGCTTGGACATGTTGTATGCTGACTACTCCAGCGCCACCCCACGGTGACAATGCCCCACCTGCGCTTAGCTCTATGCCATCCCTGTTAGACGCGGCAAGGAGAAGGACGACCATGAGGACACCGGTTAATAGGTTCTCCTGTTCAATATTGCTCAAAACTCTTTTTCTTTTTTGATGTTTATCAAAGTTGTATCTCTTCTAGATCATAGCCATGGTAGTGATAGCATAGGCAGTATCAAACTACTGTTGAAACTGGCCATGCACCCTGGTTTCCTCTGGGCAGGGTGGAAAAACAATGTTTTGAATTTGCATGCTAATTTGGACTGGCCAGCTGTCTCAGTTTCCTTCATAGGCGGGACAACTGGCACCTCCATGTCATGGTGTAATTTTGAAGTATTAATATAATAGGATCTATTTTTACTTAATATATATATATATATATATATATATATATGATATGAACATAAATTAGTTTTAAATATATGATATTAACATAAATTAGTAATGTATTAATAATACGATATTAATATTTTTAATAATGTATTATTAATGCATCGTACTAATTACTAACATAGTAATGTTGCAATGTGATGAACATAGTAGCATCACAATCTAAAAAACATAGTAAGACTTCATTGTGTCGAACATAGCTGTGTCAATCCAATGTGATGAACATAGCCCCACCATCACAATGTGAACAACATGCCTTATCATCACACTCTGATGAATAGAGGCTTGTTGTTGTAATGTCATGAACATAGCCTCATCATTTAAATATGATGAAAATATCCTATCTTCGTGGTGTGATACAAATATTTTGTCATCACAATGTGATGAACATAACATTGTTATCATAATGTGTTGAACATAGACTTGTCTTTTCAATGTGACGAACATAGCTTCGTCATTGCAATGTGATGAACATAGCCTTATCATTGCACCGTGGAAAATAAATCCTTTTTATCACACTATTAAGAACATAGCCTATCATTGCACTCTAAATAAAATAGACTTATTGTCGCACAATGATGAAGATATCCTACAATATGATCAAGATAGCCTCGTCATCCCAATGTGATGCAAACATCATATCCTCACAATTCAATGCAAATATCCTATCGTCACAATGTGATGAACATATCCTTATTGTTGCTATGTGTAGAACATAGCTTTGTCATTTCTATGTTCTGAACATACCCTTGTCATCACAATGTCACAATCATTGCCTTCTCATCGCAATGTGGCAAACCTAGCCTTGTCATCACAATTTGACGAGCATAGCCTTCTCGTCTCTATGTGATGAACATAGCCTTGTCATCACAATGTGATGAACATTGCCTTGTCCTTTCAATGTGACACAAATTTCATGTCATCACAATGTGATGCAAATATCTTGTTGTCATAATATCATGCAAATATCCTATCTTTACAATGTGAGGACCATAGCCTTGTCGTTGCAATGTGACGAACATAGCCTTATCTTCACATTATGATGAACATGGCCTCCTCATTACAATGTGACTCAGATATGATGCCATCACAATGTGATGAAAATATCATGTCATCACAATATGATGCAAATATCATTTCATCACAATGTGATGAAAAATATCATGTTGTTGCAATGTGATGACCATAGCCTTGTCAACACAATATGACAAATATATATTTGTCATTGCATTGTGAAGAACATATCACCCTCAAAACAATGTGAAGATAATATCTTGTCGTCGCAATATGATGCATATATCATGTCATCGCAATGTCACGCAAATATCTTGTCATTGTAATGTGACAAACTTAGCCTCATGATGACAAGGCTATGACCTCATTTAATTTAGACAAGGACATTATAAATTTATGTAAATTAATACTTTATTTTAGACATTGCATTAATGTAATAATTCATAATTAATGTATTAATACTTTAATAATGTATTACATTACTTTATTAATGTTTTAATGTATTAATTAATAATGTATTAATGTATTAATTAATTAATACATTATAGTATACATTAATGTATATATGTCATCACTAGTCATGATCATGTCTAGCCATGATATTCTATAGACAACAATTTTCAAGATATCCTGCAATGTGATCAAGATAGCCTCGTCGTCCCAATGTGATGGAAACATCATATCCTCACAATGCGATGCAAACATCCTATCATCACAATGTGATGAACACATCCCTATTGTCGCTATGTGTAGAACATAGCCTTGTCATTTCTATGTTCTAAACATACCCTTGTCATCACAATGTCACAACCATTGCCTTCTCGTCATAATGTGATGAACATAGCCTTGTCATCACAATTTTACGAGCATAGCTTTCTCATCTCTATGTGATGAACATAGCCTTGTCATCACAATGTGATGAACATTGCCTTGTCCTTGCAATGTGATGCAAATTCCATGTCGTCGCAATGTGATGCAAATATCTTGTTGTCACAATCTGATGCAAATATCCTATCTCTGCAATGTGAGGACCATAGCCTTGTCCTCGCAATGTGACAAACATAGCCTTATCTTCACATTATGATGAACATGGCCTCCTCGTTACAATTTGACTCAAATATGATGCCATCACAATGTGATGCAAATATCATGTCATCGAAATATGATGCAAATATCATGTCGTCGCAATGTGACAAAAAATATCATGTCATCGCAATGTGATGACCATAGCCTTGTCGACACAATGTGACGAACATATCCTTGTCATCGCATTGTGAAGAACATATCCCCCTCATCACAATGTGAAGAAAATATTTTGTCATCGCAATATGATGCATATATCATGTCATCGCAATGCCATGCAAATATCTTGTCATCGCAATGTGACAAACTTAGCTTCGTGACGACAAGGCTATGACCTCATTTAATTTAGACAAGGCCATTATAAATTTATGTAAATTAATACTTTAATTTAGTCATTGCATTAATGTAATAATGCATTATTAATGTATTAATACTTTAATAATGCATTAAATTACTTTATTAATGTTTTAATGTATTAATACTTTAGCAATGTATTAATGTATTAATTAATTAATACATTATAGTATACATTAATGTATATATTTCATTAGTGGTCATGATCATGGCTAGCCATGATCTTCTATAGACAACAATTGTCAAACACGACTAACCATTGTCAACCATGCTCAACTAAGGTCAACCATAATGAAAGGCATTTTTGCCCATATAAATCATAATTTATTTTAACCCCTTGCTTTACATTTTCCTGATACTTGCAATTTGCAACAACAAAATGCAAAATGCATAAATGCATACTCTAATTTTATATATGCTTATATGCTTTGTTACAGTGACGAACAAAGTAACATTGTAATATGAAAAAGATATCAATGTGAGAAAAAATATCATGTCATTGCAATGTGACGACCATAGCCTTGTCAACACAACGTGATGAACATATACTTGTAGTTTCATTGTGAAGAACATATCCCCCTCATCACAATGTGAAGCAAATATCTTGTCGTCGCAATATGATACATATATCATGTCATCGTAATGTCACGCAAATATCTTGTCATCGCAATGTAACAAACTTAGCCTTGTGACAACAAGGCTATGACCTCATTTAATTTAGATAATGCCATTATAAATTTATCTAAATTAATACTTTAACTTAGACATTGCATTAATATAATAATGCAATATTAATGTATTAATACTTTAATAATGTATTACATTACTTTATTAATTTTTTAATGTATTAATACTTTAGCAATGTATTAATTAATAATGTATTAACATATTAATTAATCAATACATTATAGTATACATTCATGTATATATGTCATCAGTGGTCATGATCATGGCTAGCCATGATCTTCTATAGACAACAATTGTCAAACATGACTAACCATTGTCAACCATGCTCAACTAAGGTCAACCATAATGAAGCTAATTTTTGTCCCTATTGCAAATATCATGTCATCACAATATGATGAAAATCTCGTCTCGTCGAAATGTGATGAAAAATATCATGTCGTCGCAATGTGATGACCATATCCTTGTCGACACAATGTGACGAACATATCCTTGTCATCACATTGTGAATAACATATCCCCATCATCACAATGTGAAGCAAATAGCTTGTCGTCGCAATGTCATGCATATATCATGTCATCGCAATGTCATGCAAATATCTTGTTATGACCTCATTTAAATATATATATGTGAATCAAATATCATGCTATGACCTCATTTAATTTAGACAAGGCCATTATAAATTTATGTAAATTAATACTTTAATTTAGACATTGCATTTATGTAATAATGCATTATTAATGCATTAATACTTTAATAATGTATTACATTACTTTATTAATGTTTTAATGTATTAATACTTTAGCAATGTATTAATGTATTAATTAATTAATACATTATAGTATACATTGATGTATATATGTCATTAGTGGTCATGATCATGGCTAGCCATGATCTTCTATAAACAAAAATTGTCAAACATGACAAACCATTGTCAAACATGCTCAACTAAGGTCAACCATAATGAAAGGAATTTTTGCCCATATAAATCATAATTTATTTTAACCCCTTGCTTTACATTTTCCTGATACTTGCAATTTGCGACAACAAAACGCAAAATGCATAAATGCATACTCTAATTTTATATATGCTTATATGCTTTGTTACAGTGACGAACAAAGTAACATTGTAATATGACGAAGATAGTAACATTGCAATTAGCTGAACATAGTAAGGTCACAATGTGATGAACATAAGATGACATCGCAATGTGACAAACATAGGTATGTAATCACAATGTGGATAGAAATGTGGAATGTGATGAACATAAATAGACATTGCAATGTGTCATATCACCATGTCATCACAATGTGATGAACATTTCCTCATGTTGCAATGTGACACACATATTCCAACATCACAATGTGACAAACATTTCCAAACGTCACAATCTATTAAACAAAGTAACATTTCAATCTTCCAAACATAGTTACATCACAATAAGGGACAAACATATAATGTTACAATGTGGCAAACATAGTAACATCACAATGTGAGGAACGTATCAACATTGCAATCTACCAAAAATAGTAACACTGCAATGTGATGAACATAGGCATGTGGTCGAAATGGGGATAGTAACGTCACAATGTGATGAACATAAACAAACATCGCAATGTGTCTCACATCACCCTATCATTGCCATATGATGAACATGTCCTCACGTTCTAATGTGACGCATATATCCTAACGTCACAATGTGACAAACATTTTCAAAGGTCGCAATGTGTCAAACATAGTAATGTTGCAATCGACCAAACATAGTAACGTCGTTATGTGATGAACATATACAGATGTTGCAATGTGCTGAACATACATTTAAATCTCAATTTAATAAATATTTTCAAACGTTTCAATGTGTCAAACATAGTAATGCCGCAATGTGACAAACATATACAGATGTCACAATCCAACGAGTATAGCCTTGTCGTAGCAATGTAACGAACATATCCATATCATCGCAATACGATAAATATATCTTCACATTGCAATGTGGCATACGTGTCCCTATGTCGGATTGTGATATACGTTTCCAAACATTGCACTGGGACAAATACAACCCATTGTTGCAATGTGATGTACACAATCCAATGTGTGAACGTGACAAATGTAGACAAACATTGTAATGAGACGAACATTTCCTAACATCGTAATGTTATGAGAACTTATATTTTAATATATTACTACTATATAATTATATATTTATATATTAATACTATATAATTATATATTACCAC
This sequence comes from Picea mariana, assembly GCA_032191745.1. Lineage (NCBI taxonomy): Eukaryota > Viridiplantae > Streptophyta > Pinopsida > Pinales > Pinaceae > Picea > Picea mariana. The sequence continues at coordinate 260,095 of JASDQU010103041.1, forward strand.
TATATAATTATACAATTATATATTAATATATTAATGTATTATTAATGCATTATTTTATTAGTAAATTAATACTTTATTAATGCATTATTTTATTAATATATTAATACTTTATTAATCTATTTATTAATGTATTTAATGTGTTAAGACATTTAATGTATTACTTTATTAGTGTATTATTAGTTTAGCAATGTATTAATGTATTAATTAATTAATACATTACATCATTGATCTATCATTCAATTAATATTTTTTATGAGACACTAATGTAAATTAATACTTTAATTTATACATTATTTTTTTTTATAAGTAAGAATTTATATATAAGGAGCCTTCAAAAAACTAGAGTTACAAAGTGTGCAATAGTGTCGTACTGTAATAACTGAACTACCCTATGGGGAAACCAGTTCGGCTAGTCAGTGTTGGGATCAAAATGACTACCAATCTTACAAAAACTGAAAAACAGATCAAAGAAGTAAACTAAAGTAATAATCGAAGCACTAATATTGGCCTTCATGAGGCCACAAAAGACTCATGTGTTGGTCATACACTTGGCTTGTAAATTGCCTAGCCAGGCGGAGAAGTGGCATGGGTTACAATGTCCCATGGCTCCTCTTCGACAGCTTCCCCTCTCCATTCCATTTGCTCATGTGTGTCGGCGTCCAAGTCACCCATTTCTAGTCTGTTATTGGGCCATGTGCCTCCCACTTCCTTGGGCGCATACAATCCCAGTCCTGCTACAATGTACGCCCTAAGATTTTCTCCTTCAGTGGGTGTGTATTCCTCGTCCACGGCCACGTGCATGGCCTGCCCAGAGTCACCACCTCCTATGGGAAGCCCCTATTCACTTGAGTTTCCTGTATGCATGTGATTTGTTTCCCTCGCTACTTCTGGTGTGAAGTGGAAGGCCCCCTGGAAGGTGGAGAGGATTTGGAGGAGCGCAGAGGTCTTCCCATCCGAGTAGCTCTAGCCAAAACTGAAGGTCATCCAGGCCCTGTCGAAGCTTGAAGACCAGCCCGTAGAGAATGGCCAATCTATCATGCAATTACGAGTCTGGGAATGAATCTGAAAAGGAGTGTGGCCCCGGCTGAGGTTCCTGTCGAAGATGTGGTGCTTCCAAGGGTGGGCGAGCGGAGGATGCCACTGGTGGAGCCGGTGTGTTGGCTGGTGAATTTGGTGGTACTCCAGGAGGCACCCAAGAAGAGGAGACTTTGTCAAGGAAGGGTTTTGAGGGAAAACCGAGTGAGCTATCAGAGAGTGTCAACCCCTCAAGACGAGAAGTGGGAGGGGAGGAGGTGGCGAGTGGTGCTTGTTTAGACTACGAGGAGTGCGAGAGGGACGACCCAAGGGAGGAGCTCGGGGAGGTTGTAGGCACCCGGGCGAGGAGCAAATGTGGTCGCTTTGGTTTCCAGGGAGAGCCTCTCCTTGACTTGCCTCTCTGTCTCGGCATTCTGACGGTCCAGGGGGAGAAGGTGAGCACAGGAAAAGATCCCAAATGGTCGAGGAAGAGCGGAAGAAAAAGCCAGTTGCAGGAGAGCACAACGAAGGAGGGAGGCTGGGATGAGGCATGGCTTTGTGGATGATGAAGAAGAAGGCGATGTCGCATGTGCAGAGTAAAGTTGCATTCAATGAGCAGAGCCATGGAGGGGACAACTTGAGGAGGTCAGGCGCACCAGGCTTAATGGTGTTTGGGACATCGATTGGGGGAGTTAAATGCATGGGGGTGACGGTGGTGCATGCCACGCTTCAGTGACATAGCAATCACCATGCTGGCCTCTTCGTGCCTCCTCCAAGTGCCATGTGTCCCGCACTATCACCCCATCCGAGGGTTTAATTTATACATTATTATTATATATTACATTAATGTAATACATTAATAGACCATTAATTTATATACATTAATACATTAATATAATACACTAATTATATTAATTAATTAACAAAAATTGTAATGTTCAATGTATAAATGTATTTTTATTAGTTAATTAGTATACTAATACATTACATTATAGATTAATATTTTAATACTTTAATATATAAATTGCATTAATGTTATAATTATTTATACATTTAATATTTTACACATATATTACTCTTTTAATATTTTAATTTATAAATTACATTAATGTTTTAATTTTTTTATACATTTAATACTTGATACATTAATGTATTTAATATTTTATACATTCATTCATATATATTAATGTATCATTTAAATAATACATTTTATAAATATATTAATGTGTTTATTTTGTAATATATTATAAATGTATTTTTATTTTATTTAGAAATTACTAATATTTTATCAATGTTATGTATTATTGTATTTTTTAAAACTTTAATACTTTATTAATGCATATATATTTTATTAAATTATTAATAATTAACTAATTTTAATATTTTAGCAATATATTAATTTATAATATATTAATTTTTACATTTATTTATTACACTTTATATTAATACATTACATTAATATATTAATTCTTTTTATATTAATACATTACATTATACATTAATATGTTGATATTTTTTATATTAATATATTACATTATACATTAATATATTGATACTTTATATATGCATTGTATTAAGATATCAATTAATTAATGTATTTATAAATTATTAATGTTTTTTTTACTTTATTTATATATTTTTGGATTATTAATTTATTATTTTAGTAATATTTTTATTTTGTTATTACTTTCTTATTATTAAATGTAATACTTTATTATTATTATAATTAAAAACTTTATTAATTATTTTCATATATATTTTTTTCTTTTTTTAAATTAATTTATAGTCTATAAATATATTTTTCTATTATTAATGTACTATTTTAATAATGTGTTTGCTTTTTTATTACTTATTTTATTTCTACTATATTATTTTTTAATTTTTAAATAATTATTATTTAATATTTATTTAATTATTGATAATTTAATTATTATTAATTAATAAATATTAATATACAATTTTTCATTAAATAATTAAATAATAATTTATTATTATTTAAGAATTTTAAATAATTAAATAAGAATAATTTATTAGTATTTAATTATTATTAATAATTGTCTTTGAGGTATAGGATTAAGTTCGAAACCTGTGGGGACAAAAAAATCCAACCATGTTAAGGGTTGGTGTGATTCAGGCTAAAGATGATTTAATTTAATAATTTAATTTAAAAGTGGTTATTGCTAGTTATTTTTTCAATCATAATATTGTTACAAATCTTCTCCACTCGTATTAAAAGATTTTTTTGTTATGTTTAATCCAAAACATAGTTCATAATATTTTTGTAAATCTTCTCCCCTCACATTTTTTTTTGTTGTGGTTGATCCAAAATATTAACCATATCCTGTCTTTTATAGTTCTATGAACATGAGTAATATCCTTGATATTTTTTTTCCTTTGTTCATGTTCCCGGCCTTCATGATTATTTTACTCATACTAAAAATCTGCAACAATTAATAAAATTGAACAGAATTAGCTAGAGATCATCGTCCCAATAAAAAAAACATTATTGTAATAGGTCCTGTTCCTCGGCAAAAATATAGTGAACTTGTGTTCCCCATCCTTTTCCCAGATCCTGCTACTGATAAAATCAAGAAGCTCACTTCCTGAAATATCCTATCTATTTGGGTGGTAAAGAGAAAATGAATTGAATAGGTCTGATAGGTAATGGGCCATTTGACCCCTGAAAAAGAGCAATTTGATTATCCGAGAATGGCAAATGAGTCTGTTTTGAAGATACTTCAAGAAATAAATCAATGAGTCAATAATGAAAATTGTTTGTTTCAATGATTCATTGATGGAAATCAAAATCAGTTTAATTATCATTAGAGGTCTAATCTGTTTTGGACAGGTGGTAGGAGGAAAAAAGTGGGCCGCGTTGACAGGTAGTTTTTATGATCACGATAATATATATACCAGATTTACTGGGTAAACATAATAAAATTGGTTTATAAAGTTTTACGAATCCATTGTTTACCATGCCTTCAGGTGCATAGTGTGATTTATTACGCTGATAGGCGTATACCTATTGATAATGGGCAGAATTAATGATCTTTTAATTTTAATGATCTTTTAACCCTAATCTAATGGATAAGCATTCAAGATACGGGCATATTCTTAGTCGTCCTTCAAAATGAATGAACCAGATTTATTGCTCATAACTTCCGTGCATTTATAAAGACATCCGTTAACATGTTTACTTTTTTACATTTACCTAAGAATACTTAAAAATTTACTGTGCGCATGTATAATTGACACGTACAGTGATTAATATGTATGAATGCCACGACCTCCACACATTACACAGAGCGACATGCATCCACACATGGAGAAGAGCGTTTAATGAACAACCGCATGCACGCGCGACTTGAACCGCCACACAACGACCCATACGCATTCTGTAAACGTTTGATATACGCATTGCAATATCCAAATACGCATTCTGTAAGCAGCCCAATGTTAGTCTGTTTTTCTTGTTATTGAATTAGATCTGCCAGTAGACTGATGAAAATGGCGTGTTTTGTTTGTTTTCTGATGTGATTTGTAGGCGTCGCTGCTGGGGGAAGCGATAACGGGGAAGGGAATCCTGGCACAGCTAAACTTGGAGACGGGAATTCCTATATACGAGGCAGAGCCTCTGCTGCTCTTCTTTATTCTCTTCACGCTGCTTGGAGCCATCGGAGCCTTAGGCGATAGAGGGAAATTTGTAGACGAAGCTCTGACTCCAGATTCGCTGGTAGACCTAGGAAAGGGCTTCAGATCGGCGGTCGGCCTCAAAGACAGCGGTATGGAAGCAATTTCCGATTGGTTTATTCTTTCATTCGCGATTGCTGGGTGAACTTGTGCTGATAGTAAACGCTGATTTTGTTGTTTTTTTAATTTGAGCAGGACCTCTGTTTGGGTTTACGAAAACCAACGAGCTGTTCGTGGGGAGATTGGCTCAGTTGGGAATCGCCTTCTCCATAATCGGAGAAATCATAACGGGGAAGGGAGCGCTGGCGCAGCTCAACATTGAGACGGGAGTCCCTGTAAGCGAGATTGAACCGCTGGTGTTGTTCAACGTTGCATTCTTCTTGTTTGCGGCATTGAATCCCGGCAACGGTAAATTTGTCACGGACGTAGATGAAGAAGAAGAATAATTAAAGGATCGATCAAAAAAATTGCTGCCGAGATTGTAATTTTGTAATTTTCGGACGACAACAGTTTAGCCTGTTTTAGGGTTTTTTTATTTGCTGTAATACTTTTGGAAGCAATAATCTGTACCACACAATCAATTTTGTTATCTCTAAAACGAAAGATATTTTACCATTTTTCGTTTGAATGAGATTATTTAAAGAGTTTTGTGGTGTCTATTCGTTTTCCAATTGTTATCTTGAAACGTTCCATAAAATATCAGACTTCATTCATCTGTGATTCACAGAGCACTTGAAGCTGCCACGACATGATTACTTTATATGTAGGAATATACAGAATGACAACCTGACACCGCCATAAATTTCTTTTACTATAGTGTTACATCGTTGTCATTCCTGGTGGCCCTTCTTTGGTGTGTCCTTTATTTARACTGAGTTATAAAAATACATGTTATATTTTGTTTTTTTTTATAAATATTTGGAAATTGATAWTSATTAAAWGWTWRKTTGAAATTATAATSMTAWATGATTRTTATGAAAAACCTATGTAGTGCAYGACTCTTTATCTTTTTAAGAAAGTAATTTACAAATTTATACTTATTTAAAAAAAATATTGATATTAACTAAAAAGTACAGTATTAAGCCACGTTTTCTCTTTATAAAACGTTTTCATCATAATGTTCGTTTTCTCATGGCTTACGCTGGTAAACGTTCGTTTTCTCATGGCTTAAGCTGGTAAATGTTCGTTTTTAATATGTTTGTATTTTTTAATATATATTGTTTATATATCATTAATGTTCGTTTTCTCATGGCTTAAGCTGGTAAACGTTAGTTTTCTCATGGCTTAAGCTGGTAAATGTTCGCTTTTAATATGTTTTAATATGTTTGTATTTTTTAATATATATTGTTTATATATCATGTAATTACATGTAATTACATTAGTGTTATATTTATTTATTTATTAGTCTTTTAAATGAGTTTGTTTATATGTTGCCTTTAAATTGATATATGTGATATATGATATATGTAAAATGAAAAAATCAAGAAAGAGCTCTAGATTTTTAAATTGACCATGAATTCTTGCAACACAAAAACTTCAAATTTTTAATGCGTTGGGAATTTTACAGCAAAAACCTTTTGGCTTTCGCCATTTACCAGCTTACAGCAAAAACCTTTTGGCTTTCGGCTTTCGGCATTTACCAGCTTAAGCTACTTTTTTTCATATTTATTTAAGAGCTTTATCAAAATAGTAAAATTGTAGTAAAATAGTAAAATTTTTATCATAATAAAATAGTAAAATTTTCATATTTATCATAGTAAAATTATATATGTAAAAAGTTTTTTTCACA
>JASDQU010103042.1:133147-143956 GCA_032191745.1 Picea mariana
TTTTGGTCAACCTAGCCCAATCGACAGGGATGCTTCATCATCAGTATAGATGACATCATCATCTGTACAACTTATGTGGCAAGTGCAGAGGGTGACACATGTCATGATGACGTTAACATGATGATGTAGCAGCACTAAAGGCTGCCACGTGTCACTCATTTTTGGACTTTTCATGTCGACATGTTGACCAATGAAAACGTGTCATGTGGCAGTCCGTACAGGACACGTGGTATTCGTACACTACATGGCAGGATAAAGTGGTATCCGTACAACACGTGGCAGTGTGATGTGGCAGACAGGTGGCATGGCAGGATGACTATACAATGAGGTGATGTGGGCCAATGTTTGGCTACCATGTGGTAGTGGGAAAATGCCCAATAATTCCAAGCAACCGAAAATTTAAAAAATATATATATAATAAATACACCACCAAATCTGGCAGTGGTTCTACCATATTGGCAACATATTCCCTTGGTCCGCCATTTTAGTAGTTGTTCTGCCAATTTAGCAGCGTGCCAAAATATGGTTGTAACTATATGCTAAAAGCGAAGGCCCGTGGGTTCAACCCCGTGACCTCCTATAATCAAAGCCTTAATATAGCATCCGCCCGCTGTTAGGAAAACAAACTCATTTATTCTAAACCTCCCACATTATATTATAAAAGGGGCTTTCGACCAGTGTATGAGGGAGGAGAACCAAGGGCACAACCGTATGGAATTGGCATGAATTCCGAGACAAAGGCATGGATTTCGAGACAGAGTCCAATCATTCGTTGCAGGTGCAGGCATGGAAACTGAGGTGAGATTTTTCTTGGGTCTGAAAGTGCCAGACTCAAATCGAGGCATGGAGATAGACATTTTTAGGTAATTCGACGCCACGAACACAGTGGTGATTTTTTTTTTTTCTGATCTGAGCAAATCTTTTGTAGCTTAACTCCAGAATGAGGTATACTTATGTATTTTGCCCAATTATTTTGTAGAGTTAATAAAAAGGCCTACCCATTTGAGAGCAGGACCCGGAGACATAGTCCACCAGGGACGAACTCCATTATCAATTTTTTGCGTTCATATTGCATGCCTATGTCTCTTTCCTTTTGATATTTTCCTTCTTTATGGTGTACTTTAGTTTATGCTCATTTAATACAATTCTTTAATAAGTCACCGGACAAAAAGATCCTGGATCACAGTGCATCTGCCTAGTTTTAAAATTTTTGTTGTCTTAATGGGTATTTAAAGTGTGGTAATAGAGAATTTATAAATAATTTTCTGTGTTGCATGTCAGAAATGGGATACTTCAATTTACCTTTCAATGTCTTGAACTTCTTATCGATGTCCCATATGGATTCTCTTGGTTTTTTTCTAACCTCGATCATCTCATTCATATATTGATCCTCTAATTTTGGCCTCTGAAACTTAGTGTTCAATGCCTGCTTGGTCAATGCTATTGTTCCTTGCGCACCCTGTGGATTGTTTACTATGAGACTCATATACCAATCCAGCGCGTGATTTCTGAAGGTTATTGCTAGTTGCACTACTTATATTTCCTCATCAGTGACTCTTTTCACTTCCCATATTCGCTCACACGTGAATATGTGCTTCTCTAGGTCTTCTTATCCATCCCCATGAAACTCTAGTAATATTATTGTTGGATCTACGCCTGCCATTGTTGAATATGTTGCACTTGCTCCACACAATACTACTATCTGTGTATTGTTATTCGGGCTTGAACTCCCACCAGTGTTGCTACCGGTACTTCCACTTGTACCACTATCTGTATTGTTGTTGGTACTTCCACTTGTACCCTCACTTCTAGTCTGATCTCCTAACTTCTTCTGATCGGTAGTCACTGGCTCTCTAAAAAATTCTTTCTTTGTTGATGTGTTAGTCGTACATGGGGTTGTAGGTTCTACATTGATTCAGATCTGGAAAGAGGTATTTGCTTCCTCATTATATCCCGCTCCTCTAGTATTTCTTTCATATGTGGTGCGCAATATTTATTTTATGTTATCAATAGCATAGAGATCCTCTACCTCTTCCTCGTCACTCTCCAATCCTTCCTTCTCGGCTACTACTCTTTTCTTCCTATTAAACTTATATTGGTACGGTTTTCCATTAGGCGATGTTCCTTCCTTTTGCATAATTTCCTAGATCTCCTCTTGATCCATCATAATAGGACATTTCTCATTATTGCACTCTTATCTATCCATTTCCCCCTCCATCTCATACCTTAATTAGTGTTTCCCCTAACTCCCCCATGCACGCAGGGTAGTTTAGTTGTCTGATTCCATAGTTAATACCCATTTATCATGTAATAATATTTTGATCGAAGTGTACAACATCCTGATGTACCTTCCCCTGAGGCCCTTAAGAAACTCATGCTCTGCTACATTATAAGAATTTGATGTATCTAGTGCAAACTCATTCATATACCCCACTACAATACTGTCTAGCCATAAATCTCGACAATACATATGTCAACAACAACGGCTAACCTCCTCATGGTCTTAATACATTATACTCATACAAAACTGGGACAAAGCCCTTACAAAAACCCTAACCCTAAGTGGATTAGGTTTGTCCAATTTCTCCTTGACTTAATCTCAGATGGTCCACGATCTAAATAGTTTCTCCAAGTCGGCGCTTGTCCACCTTCCAACTGCTCCACAGCAGTTTGTCCACTTTTTAACTGCTTTTCTCAGCGCTGCTTTTTCCTCTTTTTTTGGCACTGCTTTTCCTCTAATTCTGGCATGCTCCCTTATTTTCTAACGTTGCTTTAATTCCTTAAAAAATTCTTTGGTTTTTCCCAAAATTGGTCTGTGCCAACAAAGACTATGTGAATCCAACTACAGATGGAGTACTCAGTTGGAGGAGTATCAATTCTGACATGTCATATTTGGATACTAGAGTAGAAAACTAAAAGAAAATATTGCATGAAGTCTCTACTAGGATACGCACCATAGTTACACACGCAATAAGATGGGTTGGGACAGAAGTAAGACAGTTTCCCATATTTACTGAAGAAGAAAATTTAGAAAACTTCCTGGAATAATTTGAATCATAGGTTTTGGATAGTCATAGATTATTAGTGTTGGATATAGCATTAAGGGACACACCTACTCGATGGTGGGGTGCACATAAGGAGGTAATTTAGGACTGGTATCAGTGTAAGTGACTAATGTGCATAAGATTTGGAAGGAGACAACAGGATAGACCCTTACCAAAGTATGATGGAAGAGGGAATCCAAGACATCATATAAATGATTATGTCATTAATTGGAGATTAGTACCACCATGGAAATGGATGCATTACTTTATTCATACATTAGAAGGAATACCTAGAAACCAGTACAAGGAGCAGGAACTGCACAGAGAAACTGTGAGTTGGGGTTCAGTACAACAAAAATTTATTAGGACCTTTGCATTTGAAAGTGAGAATCCATGGGTGGATTTGGAATTACAGAGGATCAAAAGGAATATATTTGAATAATATGGGGTAGATACAATGACATTAGACAGATATTATAGAAAAGAAACACTTGAACAATTAGTTTACTACTATCAAGTTGCAGAGGCTGAGGAAGTAGAAGACAACCCACATGACATACAGATAGTAGAAGTTGAAGGAGAAAGAGTGTTGGAAAGACCCCGGTTACAATCAAAATATTTCACTTCAGCTATGAATATTAAGAAGGTCAATATTGGGACTGAAGAGAAGCCCAAGATAGCCAGCATTGGAGATTACTGGGACAATGAGACAATGGAAAAGATAACTGAATTACTGCGTGAGTATAGTGATTTATTCCCAGCTACATTTTCAAAGATGAAAGGGGTAGCAGCAGAACTTGGAGAAATGAAGATACCCCTCAAACCAAATGAAATGCCAGTTAGACAGAGACCATATAGATTAAACCCCATCTATAAGCAGAAAGTTAAGGCAGAAATTGACAGAATGCTAGAATCGGGAATAATAGAGCATGTGGAATAATCAGAGGGGATCAGTCCAATGGTGGTTCAGGAAAAGAAGACTGGAGGTATTATGATATGTGTGTATCTTAGGAAGTTACATGATTCATGCCTACGTGATCCTTTTCCTACTCCATTTACAGATGAGGTGTTAAAGAATGTGGGAGGACAGGAACTATACTCCTTCATAGATGGATTTTTAGGTTACCATAAGGTCAGAATTACTCCAGAGGAAAGGTAAAAAACTACATTTGAAACAAAGTGGGGGTCTTATCAGTACGCAATAATGCCATTTGGTTTAAAGAATGCACCAACAATATTTTCCAGAGTTGTAGTAGTTGCATTTAAGGATTTTATACATAAATTTTTAGAAGTTTATCTGGATGATTGGACAATATTCAGTTTATTGAAGGACCATGTAGAAATTCTAAGGTTAATGTTAGAAAGATGTAGGCAATGTCAAATTTCCTTGAACATTAAGAAATGTATATTCAGTACACCGCTTGGCATCCTACATGGACACATTGTATGCAAACAGGGCTTCATAGTAGACCCTGCAAAGATTGTTGTTATTGTAAATTTACCACCACCAAAGTCAGTGCCCTAGTTGAGAGCAACATTAGGTCACACATGATATTACAAGAAATTCATAAAGCGATATACAAATATTACTGGTCACATGGAGAAGTTACTAAAGAAAGACTTCAGGTTTCATTGGAATGATGAATGTCAAGAGAGCTTGGACATACTAAAAGAGAAAATGGTGACAACACCAATTCTGAGCTTTCTAGATTGGAAAAAAGAATTTCATGTGCATGTGGATGCTTCATCCATTGCACTTGGAGCAGTTTTGGCACAATCGGGTGAAAGAGACATTGATCACCCAATATATTTTGCTAGTATAAAGTTATCTGAGTATGAGTAGAACTATAATACTACATAAAGGGAAGGTTTGGATATGGTATATTCCCTACAGAAGTTCAGACATTATTTAATGGGTCAACATTTTAATATGTTTATAGATCATTCTGCTTTGAAGTACCTAGTTAACAAGCCAGTGTTGGGGGGAAGGCTCTGTATATGGTTGTTATTGTTTCAAGAATATGATTTTGAAATCATAGTAAAACCAGGGAAGTTTAATGCAGGACCAGATCATCTATCAAGAATTACTAATGGAGAGGAGCCAAAGAACTTGGGGGAGAATTTTCCTAATGATAACTTATTTTTTGTTCAGATTGTTGATGATTATTTTGCTGACATTGTTGGATTTTTTAGCAGAGGAATGGCTCCTAAGAAATTTACTATCGCGCAGAAAAAGCAGTTGGTAGTGTGCGTTGCAGACTATCAACTAATTGCAATTCATTTATACAAGTTAGGTGCAGATAGAATTCTGAGAAGATGTGTGATGGAGCATGAACGTTCCATGGTGTTAGAAAAAACACATGAAGGCATAGTTGGAGGGCACTATGCAGGAAATCCTACAACATAGAAGGTGATGCACGCAAGATTATGGTGGCCTATAGTGCATAAGGACGCAAAGGAATACTGTCAGACCTATGATGTCTTCAAGAGGGTGGGAAAACCATCCAGAAGGGATGGAATTCCACTTATGCCCCAAGTAACCTTACATGTGTTTGATAAATGGGACGTGGATTTCATTGGACCCATCAATCCACCAGCAAGGAGATCGGGATCCAAATACATCATCACTGCAACAGAATACTCAACCAGGTGGGCAGAAGCAACCCTAGTGAAGGATTGTAGTGCAAAAACTGCAGTGTGGTTTCTCTTTGAGAATGTGGTGACCATATTTGGATGTCCTAGAATTTTTTTGAGTGATCAGGGAGCCCATTTTATTAATAGTACAATCAGAGATATGACAGAAGAATTTGATATATATCATCAGACGAGCACACGTTACCATCCCCGGGAGAATGGTACAGTATAAGCTTTTAACAAGATTCTAGAAAATGCATTGACAAAGATTTGCAATGTGAACAAGTATGATTTGGATTTGAAGGTATCAACAATGTTATGGGCTTACATGACTACATGCAAGAAGATTACAGGACAGATACCATTCAAACTGGTGTATGGGTAGGAAGCAGTGGTTCTGTTCGATTAATCAGTACCTACTCTACGCATTGCATCGATCACCAACATGACAGAGGAAGGTGTTGCGCAGGAAATATTGGATGAGTTGATGGAGTTGGAAGAAGACAATATTTTAGCAGGATTTCAATAGGAAGTACAGAAATCAAAGGAAAAAGCTTGGGATGATAGGCACATAAAGAAGAAAATATTTAATTAAGGAGATCTAATTCTCCTCTATGAAAAAAGGTATTTACAACACCCTAGGAAGTTCAAGATGCACTGGTTAGGGCCTAATCAGGTGGAGTTCATTACAAATGGAGGTGTTGTACAATTGAAAGATCTTGCAACGAAGAATCTTAGAGGACTGATGAATGGCAGTCGACTGAAGTTGTATCAAGACAGTCAAACTAACAACCCGAGGTAAAAACAAAGAGAGAATGTATGATTGTACATATTGTATACAATGGATCTTAGAAGAAAAATACAAAAATCCATAAAAAGAAGAAATATAACAAAAAGACAAAAAAATATAAGATATTAGAGGGTTTTTGATGTAATAGATTTCTTAGCATTAAGAGTGTGCCAAAGAAAAACCAGTGTTGAAGACACTGCGCGCTGGAAAATAGTTGACAGACACAAAAAGAGGATCACACAGGAAAAAGTGAAAAATTGACAATTGTCAGTGTGAAATAGGTGTCAGTACACTGTCCATCTATAAAGTCAAAAAAAGGGGGGAAATGTGGTCATTTGTGTTTTTCCACTAAGGAGAAGAACGAAGAGCGAAGTCTAAGTGTGAAACAATGAGAATTCATGATAGCATGTGGAGAATTAGAGTTCAACAATCCAAATATTAACAAGATGTCACCACCACACATTGGAGCACCGAGCAGGGCCAAATGAAACATAAGAACTAGTGCTCAGGTGACACAAACAAGGACGCAAGACATGCCCACAGTCATGGATGTGGATGATATCTAAACGTCGAAATATGAGCCACACACCATGCAAGTTGAGGAGGAACGAAACCCATCATAGGAGGTCAGGCAACCAGAGAAGGACGCAAAAAGGACAGAATCTGACGCATCTAGGGGAAAAGGGCCACAACAGGGAAAATAGGGAATGGATTCAGTGCAACATGGCCTAGAGATAGAATAAGATCATGAAACAGAGCACCAAAGAATACCATAGGTCGAGGTGTCATCCCTGTAAGAGAAGAAGAAGACATGAGCTAAGAGCAGTGCGCAAGGAATATCGCACACACAGGAGGAATTGGCAATAGTAATGCCAAAAATCCCAGAGGGAGTAAAGGAAAATGATGATATGGTGGGAGGAGTAGACACCATGAAATACTCTGATCATGACATGGCTGACACAGTCGAATTCCCAGATTTGGTGCAACATAACTATATGGAGAGTAGAGGAGAGGGCCCATCAAGCACGCCACTGTTGGAGCATGCATAATGGATCTTGGGGATCTACAATACATGGATCATGAATTTTCTGGATATACCGCACTTTGGGTGTGGTAAACACATCAATGGATGTGTGAAGCAACTCCTAGAAAGGGTTCATGGAGGAATTTTGTGGATGGATAGGCCAATGCCTATCAATGTTGACTTGATAGCAACCATCACTAGGCTACCCATGGATGGGGAGAAGCCAGAGCAGTACTTAGAGTATAAAACTAAATAAAAATCCATCTCTAACAAAATCAAGGAAAAGTATGGCATGGAGAGAGGAAATAGGGGAATCAGGATCAACAACATAAATGGTCATGGGACAAGATTTGCTACAAGGTTGTTAGGGTGCAAGTTAATGTGCAAGTGTAGAAAGGAAGAAGTACCAGCAGGAGTGGTAGCAGATGCAACGCAGTGCACGAAGGGGAGATCGATGAGATAGGGCCCTTATTTGCTTAATTCTTTCTTGGAGGATTGCAAGGACACACAGGATTGGGGCTCTGAGTTCCACTACTCATGGTTACTCATCCTCATTGCACTTGTAGGATGGAAAGAAATGGCATACAATATGTTCCTGCAGTGAATAAGAAAGTGTGGCACAACCCGTTACACGTCTCTTAGAAGCACGTCAGACCCAAAGGAGGAGAAATTAAACAACGATGTATTCGCTCTATACTTGTCGGAGATCGAGAACCACTTAGTTAACACATGGGGGATTTCTCCAAACACTGTTCAGAAGTTTGGATAGATAGAAAATTTTCAAGCATCATTCCATAGCATGTGGGTGCAATCGAAGAGGCACCCAACCAAGGAGTGGCTACAGCTGAGCTACTGCATGACGATGTAGGACATACAGATGGAGGTCCATGAGTGGCCCGAGGAATGGAAAGTGCCAGTAATCTCTAAAACCGTGCCAACAGTACAAACTCAAACGTAGGAAAAAACATTCCCCGCGTAGCAGACAGGAAGAAATGGCGCTAGTAACAAGAAGAAGACAACACAAGGTCCAGTGGGGGCAAGCAGCCCCATACAAAAGAAAAGAAGAACACAGAATAAATCACAACATGGTTCTACACTGGATCCACTGCGCATAGAGCAGGCACCAAGAGGAACAACAGAACATGTGTGCACAGAAGAAGTACACACAGATACACATGATATACCTATGGAGGAATAATTTAGGCAATATACAGGCATGGATACATAGATTCCAGAGGCATATGAGCCATCAAATGCCCAAAAGAAGAGAACATGGGACCAAGCAAGTGGCTCTAGGAAGAAGGCGAAGGCCCACATAAAACCATTGGTAACATCACTAACAACAGATGATGTGGAACTAATAGCCACGACAGTAGAAGACCAACTGTCATATGTGTGGGAAAATGTCGAGAAGAATATGGCTTCAATTTTTGAGCAAGTGAAGGAGGTAAAGACTGTGCTAGTACAATTAAAAATTAGGGCATAGCAGCAACATAAAGACACACCAGCGAACACTATGGAAGGTGTGCCAGCAGGAGAAACAATCTAGATCACAGTGCAGGGGAGTGTAAACTTTAGCATAACACATGATATGTTTTTCATCGACGAGGAGACATCACAGAAGCCCCTGAAAGACATTGAGAAATTGGAATTGGCATTGCCCAAGATCCCAACAAATGTATTGTATAAATTACAGATTATCGTCGCACAGGAAATTCAATCCAAGGAAAGGTCTGATGCGAAAAATCCACAGATAGCACAGGAAGAAAATATCACAATGAAGGAAGAAGTTAGCCAAGAATGGAAAGTGAAGAAGATAGCACAACAGAAATTGGAAGAGATGGAGAAGCATATTAGCATAGTATTCCAAACCATCCCAAAAAATGCAGAGTCAGAGGAAGTATCTTCTGAAGAGAAGATGAGGAAAATAGCACAGGCCTTGGAGCAGTACAAGGTCTAGATAAAGGAGTTGGAGGAGAGTGCAGTACCCACTACACCTCCAGAAGTTAGAGTGTAGTGAGAGAAAGATGCAACAACATCTGCAGAAAGCATAGCGCAGGTGATATAAAGAATAATAGAGTTGTTGGAGAAGAGCATCCAACTATGGACACAGCTCTTAGAAGATGGGAGCTTGCAAGAGATGCAAGGAAGGGAAGATAAACTGCATGCATTGATGGAAGATGTAAAATGACAACATAAGACAATGTCACTACCCGATAAAATCAAGAATGCGGTAGAAATGAAGAGCCTACAAGTAGAGGAGGAAAAAGTGCAGGCGCAAAAATTGTATGACAAATTCAATTGGAGCCCTTGCAGGAAAAGGAAGAGCAGTTGGTCATGGATATTGATGCAGCGAAACACAAATAGAACATATAGGCTTGGAGGGAGGAGAAATATTGAGACCTCCAGTCATCGCGCAGATGGTGGAAGCCATGATGGAGAAGAGAAACCAGGATAAGGAGCAATGCCAGCATATATTAGAGATGTATGAAGCACCGAAACATGCAGTAAAAGATGCAGGAGTCTGTGAGTGACTCGGGATGAGTCACGATGTTAGTGTTAGGGGCCTATTGGTGCAGGCCAATTTTGGGGAGAATCAAGGAAGTTTTGAAGGAATAAAAGCAGCGTCGAAAAATAAGGGAGTGTTCCAAAAATAGAGGAAAAGCAACGCTGGAAGCAAAGGAAAACCCGCACCAAGAAAATAAGTTACAAAGTGGAAAAAATTGTTGCTGAGCAATTGGAAAGTGGACAAGCGTCGATCTAGAGCAATGGTTGGATCGAGGACCAATCAGGATTAATTCAAGGAGAAAGTGGACAAACCTAATCTACTTAGGGTTAGGGTTTTTGAAGAGCTTTGTCCCAATTTTGTATAAGTAGAATGTATTAGGACGACGAGAGGGTTGTCCTTTTTATTGTGGGAGTGTATTGTTGAGATTGTAATAGGTCCTTTAGTTGAGCAGAAGGTCTTGTGGAGAGACTTGTACAATCTGTCGAGATTAGGTGTAATGAAGGAAGAAATCTACAATGTGGAGCACTAAATAATGCATGAAGATGAATAAAGACCCCCAGCGACAAATCTTTCTAGACGTAGCCCCAAGCGGGTGAACCATGGTATATCTGTGTTTTGTGCACATGTATGCAGTGTTTCTGATTGTATTTACTTTGGTAAGTTTATGATGAACATGTTAAATAATAAAGGAAATCGCACTATGCACTAAGAATAAACTAATGGAATCTACAGAATAGCAATAAGTAAATTAATTTCATAGCTAGTGTGTAGATCTTAAGCTTATGGTACAGTAGATGACTATCTATCA
>JASDQU010103042.1:229283-241105 GCA_032191745.1 Picea mariana
CAAAACCAGTGAAGAAATACGACAATAATGAGAGAGATAGAGAGAATGGGATGGTGAGAAACTAGTAGCATAACAGTGCAATAATGAAAGGTCAGTAAAGAGTGAAGGAGAGGTTTCTTAAATAGCTTAAGGAACCAAGGAGACCCCCCTCAGATCATTGACAAATGTCAAGATCTAAATTCATGAGGAAACTCAAACCAATGAAAGAGTGAGCTTTTAGGGTGAGGGGAAAAGGAAAGGAGGTGAAATGGATGAGGATAAAGCAAAAAAAAAAGAGGAAACGTATGAGCTAAGAGGAGGCCCACGTACCAACTAAAAGGGAGTTGCATGCTTTCATGGGGGAGTTTCCACTTTCCATGAACTTTTATCCCATTTACAAGAGGGAAAGGCGTGAGCTAGGAAGGGAAAGGCGTATGGGAAGAGGGAAGGTGTGAGTTAAACATGAGGATGGATGGGGAGGTGTGTGGAGTCCACACTCCAAAGAGTGAAGCGATTGGGTGAGGAGGGTCGTGTGAGAGAAGGAAAGGAGGACCCACGCTCCATTTATAAAAAGAGTTTCCAAATTACGTGGGAGAAGGGGACGTAAGGTGAGGAAAAGTGAGGGACGTGAGGTAAGGGGGACGTGGAGTCCACGTGAGGGAGAGGTGAGGGTTGAAGGAGGCCCACGCTTCAAATTAAAATGAAACATAATGTATTATGTGGGAGAGGAAGGGGCGTACCTCATGAGGAGGGGCCCTCAACCAAATAAATTAAAAAAGATCAAGTAATGCGTGGAGAGGGGGGGACGTACACTTAAATGAGCACGTGAGTTGTGAGGTTTGAGTGGAGGGCGTATGAGTGGAGGAAAGGGGGAGTTAAACTTTAAATAAAGTGAGAGCTAAGAAGAGGTGAGGGCGTGAGGTGTGGAGGGGACCATTAAAATAATTTAGCTATCCATCTCACGTGGGGGAAGAGGGACGTACCCTCATAAGGAAAAATAATTAAAACTTAAATTTAATTAAATGTGGGTTTAAAAGGTGGGTAAAGGGTGTGGGTAGGTTAGGTGGGGTGTCTCTCACATTATTTGCCCTTTACTTCACTTAATTTGGTCCACTATTACAAAAATTACATTTTCCCATGTTCTAGGTTTGGCAATTAAATTTGTCGTTTTGCCGAAAAACTCCTAAGCGGACAAACAACCTAGCAAAACTTGTCCGACTGAGTTGAAACTTGGTCCACGGGTGCAGGGGGTCTCATTAGCTTTCTTTTGAGTACAAATACCCCTATTGCAAATCCCGGGACCTAAGTTTTACATTAAATACCCAGAATTAATTAATTAATTAATTAATTCGGAACCTTAAAAAAAACCTAGCTATACTTGACGGAATTCCGCGAAATTTCGTGTGATGTCTTACATGGTCATTTACAACATTCCTAAACACTAGCTACCTAGGAATACCTTCATTAGAACGCCTTTCACCACTTTGGAGGATTTATTGGGTGGGAGTGAAAAACTCAAGGGAGATTAACCCGGTTGGTTAGGCCACATTAACCTCCTGAGGATAAAAAACACTCAATGAAAGGAACTCTCCTCATGAAGAAACCCTAAGGCAACTGACCTAACATGATCCATGTAGACTTATTACAATATTAACCCACGCAGGGGTGCGGTAATCCCGCTTACAAAATTTGTGCTGGAGGCAAAAATTGCCTAGTAGAACCAAACTGTCTTCGACATACTAGCATCTGATGATGCATCACTTCATGGCACATGGAGTTGACCTCCTAGTTGAAATAGGCGGTCAACAGATCCAAAAACCCTAGTTCCTTATCCCTTGATGAAAATGCCCCTAGTCAATAGTCTCATAGATTAATTGAATAACCCAAAAAATTACATTGCCAAGCAATCCTCTGAATCAAATATGATAAGTGAGCACCCCTGGAGGCCCTAAAAATTATGAACTCCTAGTTCCATAAGGATAATTCCACCAACAAAAGCCTCAGAAAAACCCTAAAAAATAAGAGAAAACTACACAATACCAATGATGTTCCAAAAAAAAATAGTGAATTTTGGCAGAAATAGAGAGAGATAGGGTGCACTAACTTAGAAAGGCACCAATTTGCAAAAGAATCACTCAAATTCAATAGAAAAATTGCAATGTACCTAGGGAGGATAATATGGGGTGCCTAGGGAGGTACCCAAGGGGATAATGAATGTAATGTGACCATAATATTGGAATATGTCCACTATATAATTAAAATGAAATAATATAATAATAAGGGGTAGTTGGCATAAGACCCTTAGGAATACTCATGAGAAAGTACAAATACACATGAGTATCATTGTAATGGATATGTGTTGGATTGTATTGTCTTGTGGTAAGCATGCTTTGTGGATTCCTTCCATAAGGAGTAATTGATGGTGTTATCCTACCTTAAGGGTTCTCTCTATATTCTTGGTGTTATTCATAGTGAATGTTTGGATATCTTTGGTGTTAAGAGTTTATCTTTGAAGTTTTATGGTGGATTATCTCTTATTCAAGTCGATTTTTGAAACTTTTTGTGCAAAATTTGCAGAAACCAACCACAAATCTGAATTCCTCACGAAAAAATACCCAATTTCAGAAAAACATCCAAAACAGAGTCCGAGAAGTGGAGATATCATCGATTCAAAATCTACATTTTTTTAGGGTTTTTTCTGGTGACAGTTGCAAATTTTAAAACGCCCTTGGATTTGTGTTGGGGCCTCATGGGTTGGATGATGGGCTTTGTGTGCTTGTGTTGGGAACTCACACCCACAAGGAGGAATAGAATATTCTAATCTAATGTTGAGTTTAGTGGAGGGCTCCTTAGGGTAAGCTAAGGGCTTCTAAGCTCACATTAGACTCCTATAAAAAGGAGAGGAGAGATTGTGACATCTCATCGTGACATTATGGCGTTAGCATAAGTGAGTGAGCACTTGTGCTAGGAGGCTTGGTAATTTCAGCAAGGGAGTTTCTGCAATTTTGGCAAATATGGCCTAGGGTTTCTTGGACATTTTGTTTATGTTCTTTTCTATCCAAAGAAGACACACGTGTGAGAGGAAAGACTGTCGTACAGGAGGAGAGAAGGATGCATGTGTGGAGCAGATTGTACAAAAGTCCATATAGGTTCGCACGTGTGGTACAGAACAATGTCGTACAGTCACACATGTGACAGTCGTATAGGTCGGCATGTGTGAGAGGACAGAACAGGTCTGCACGTGTGAGTTTTGGGCAATTCAGTAGGTCCGTACAGGGTAACGTCAGCAGTCGTACGGATGACGTCAGCAAGCCGTACAGGTGACCTACAACAAATTTGCAAATTGGAATTTGTCCCGTGTAATTTGCTGATTTTTTGTTGTTTCTAAGAGGACTGGTTTTGTCCTCAGATTTGTTGTCTTTGTGACTGTTGGGAGGGCTGATTTTTCCCTCAAAGAATTCTGAATTTGACAGTTTACAGAACAAAAATTTTGTGTCTCATGTGCATGGATGATTTATCTTTGATTTTGTTGTTTCCGCTGCTGTAATTTTCTATCATAATTTCAGTGTAAAATTGTTCAGTGATAACAGCTAGGGTTTACTGTTTGGATCACTTGGAAGTAGAAATCAGATCTGAAATTAGCTGCATGAAAAATTGACATGGTATCAAACTGAGGCTTTGAAGGAAGAGAGGGAGTCATCTCTTGAGACACATTTGCTGCTACAGTTGGTAGTACATTAGAATTGTTGTTGCAGATTTTTTTTTGTTCTTGTTCTAGGCAGGTCACAATGGTGAGCACTTTGAAGATTGAGGACAAGTTGGAAGGGGCAACAAATTTCCGTGCTTGGAAGGCCAGGATTCTCCTTCTCTTGGAAAAGAATGACTTCAAAGAGTATGTTGAGGGTGTGGTTCCAAGTCTCGTTGATCCACAGGAATTGGCAACTCATAAAAAGAAGGAAGTGAAGGCCAAGCGGGTATTGTTGGACTCCGTAAAGGATCATTTGATTCCTCATATCTCCGAGAAGACAGCCAAAGAGATGTATGATGCTTTGGTGGGCTTGTACCAAAAGCAGGAATGCAGGTCGAAAATTGATCTTGAAGCACTAGCTCCAAGTTGCTGAGATGTCTAGTTTGGACACGGTTGTTAGCTACCTCATGAGGATCACTCAGATTCATGATCAACTTGCAGCTATCGGTGAGGCAGTTGATGATGTTGAGTTGGTGAATATGGCATTGAGTGGTCTTCTAGAATCTAGGGAACCATTCGTACAGGGGATCTGTGCACGAGAACAGTTACCAGGATTTGACAAACTATGGACAAATTGCATCCAGAAGGAGGCTCGGTTAGAGTCCAGGAATGGCAAGCATAAAGGCAACAATGATGAGAACCAGGCCCTGGTTGCTCATACCAGGAAGGACAAAAGAGGTGGTTCTCCCAAGAGAGAGGTGTCTCCAGAGCCAAGGAGGAAGAAGGACCTTAGCAAGGTCAAGTGTTTTGCATGTCATGAGTATGGTAATTATACTTCACAGTGTCCACAGCGAAGGAAAGGGGGAAGGAAGCAACAGGCATCAACAGCAGAGGTTGATGAGGTTGCGGATAGGCTTCAAAGGGATTTCTTATTGGTCTTTGCCCTTTCAAGTACAATCTTCGGTGATGGGACTTGGTTGGTGGACAGAGGAGCCTAATGTCATATGACAAGAACACAAGTTGTTTGAAAGCTTCAGAGAGACTGACTTAAACATGTGCGTGGAACTTGGTATGGGAACCAAGCATGCAGTGGAGGGAACTGGGACAGTACGATTCCAGTTGGAGTCGAGAGATGTGTTGAGGGTGACTAATGAGCTATGGGTGCCAAAACTCAGGAGGAGTGTGCTCTCAATCTCAGAGATTGAGAAGAAGGGCTACCATGTATTGTTTTGGGATGGACAGGTGTTATTTGTGCCCAAAGGATCTAGCTTCAAATCAACAGTGGTTCTTGGAGTTAGAGAAAGCAACCTGTATAGGATGAAGGACCAACCTATGCGCGCCATGGCCAGCAATAGCATAGTGATAGAGGTCAAAGAGCAGGTAGCTATGAAGGTTGTACAAACTTAGAGGGAGCCCGACTTCAGAGGGAGTCAGCAGATTCAAAGGGAGTTCGACCTTAGAGGGAGTCAGCAGGCTCAAAGGGAGAGTCAACCATTCAGAGGGAGTCTACCTTCAGGTTCAGATGGGAGAGAGGCATCTTCCAAGACTCCAGGAAGGTGTCATGGGTTGAGGAAGCCAGGCAGGAGGCTCTTAAGCAGGAGGCTTCTAGGAGCAGCATGTCTTCCCAGGAGGAACCATGCCACACAGCAAGATTTGTTTCCGTGACAGAGTGAGCAGCCAGTCGGGAGGATTGGAGTGTAGTTGTGGTAGCAGATCCAATACAAGAGACAGAGCTACTTCCAGTATGGGAGACGGAGATACGTCTAGATGGAGGATGGAATATCTCCCTCGCTAAGAGGGAGTGTTGATGTTTTTGTAGCTTCGGGAGGTATTCCCACCAGTGGCCTTGGTGTCGGACATGTGGGAATCATCGTTGGCACCATATTACACTTTCTTTTCGATGAAAACACCCTTGGATTTGTGTTGGGGCTTCACACCCATCAGGAGGAATAGAATATTCTAATTTAATGTTGAGTTTAGTGGAGGACTCTTTATAGTAAGCTAAGGGCTTTTGAGCTCACATTAGAATCCTATAAAAAGGAGAGGAGAGATTGTGACATCTCATTGTGACATTATGGAGTTAGCATAAGTGAGTGGGCACTTGTGCTAGGAGGCTTGGTAATTTCAGCAAGGGAATTTCTGCAATTTTAGAAAATTTGGCCTAGAGTTTCTTGGACATTCTGTTTCTGTTCTTTTCCAGCCAAAGAAGACACACGTGTGAGGAGAAAAGACAGTCGTACAAGAGGAGAGAAAAGGTCGCACATGTGGAGCAAATTGTACAGCGATCTGTACAGGTTTGCACGTGTGGAAGCAGTAGTCCGTACAGCCGCATGTGTGGTACAGAACAGGTCTTTACAGTCACACGTGTGACAGTGGTACAGGTCCGCATGTGTGAGAAGGATGAACAGGTCTACACGTGTGAATTTTGGGCAGTTCAACAAGTCCATAAAGGTTGACATCAATAGGTCGTACAGGTGACCTACAACAGATTTGCAAATTGGAATTTGTCCAGGGTAATTTGCTAATTTTTTGTTGTTTTTGAGAGGACTGGTTTTGTCCTCAGATTTGGTGTCTTTGTGACTACTGGGAGAGCTGATTTTTCCCTCAGGAAATTTTGAATTTGACAGTTTACAGAACAGAAATTTTTTGTCTCATGTGCAAGGATGATTTATCTATGATCTTGTTGTTTCTGTTGCTGTAATTTTCTATCATAATTTCAGTGTAAAATTGTTCAGTGATAACAACTAGGGTTTACTGTTTGGATCACTTGGAAGTAATTCTCAGATCTGAAATTAGCTGCATGAAAAATTGACAAGACTTCAGTCAAACCAGTACCATTAGATCAAGAAAAGTCGTGGCATTTCATAATTGGAGTCAGAATAGCCAATCCAAGAAGTATAACAGAAGTTATGATCATTTTGCAATTTTGGCCTCAAACCCTAACTACATAAAGGAGTTTTGTTGCAAAGTAAGTGAATTTTCTTTAAAACCCTAGTTCTATTTTTCGGTTATAGCAAGCACGATACATTTTATAGGAAAATATGATGGTCTTCCTATTGAAGAGTACATAAAAGAGATGAAGTCCTCTTTGGGCATGTTTTGGAGAGTGGCTCTCCCTCTTCAATTTATGGTGATGTAGCCATTTGGTGGAGTTTGCTTAACCATGGCAAGGTGACAACACTTTCAGATGAAGCATATGAAAAAGTGTTTTTAGATAGATGGTCTCATGTTGTGAAAAAGGATAAGAAGAGCACTAAGGATTTATTATCATGTGACAAATTCGTATTACAAGTTCATGGATGTATTCAACAAGAGAAGGTCATTGTTTCTATTAACCCTAGTTGCCAACATAATTTCAACAATGTTAATTTGGCAGCGGCTTAAAGATTGCAAGGATCTGCAAACAATATTCAAAGCACATAGGTTGAAGGTGAAAATGCTCAAATTTTTAAAGATTTGAAGATTACCAGGGATAAATATATGTTGCACTCTGATTTTTATGCTATGAATATGAATGATGTGGATGTTATTCTTGGATATCCTTGGATGGAATCAATTGGTACAGTTAATATTAATGTGCAAAAGAAATTTACGAAGTTATGGTACAAGCAAAAGAAAATTACATTGCAAATTTCTCTTGCTATACAAGAAGGGCCCAAGGGGGCACATGAAGAAATCCTTGCAAGGAAACAAATTGCAATACCTAATGACACATCGGATGAAGAGTCTGGGGTTGAATTTGATGAAGACCCTACAGAAGAACTTGAAGAAAAGCCATAGGAAGGGCATAAAGAAGGAAGAAGAAGATAAAGAGCTAAATGTCTAAAAGGAACCACATGTTAAAGACTCAAAGAAGGCAAAACCGATAGCTAAGGTATCTATATATCGCCACCCCCACTACTTAGAGAAACAACAGTCATCAAGGCAAGGGTATGAGAGACAACAAACTTACTATGGATCTATAGGGAATAAAAAAGGCAACCAGTATGGAGCAACATGGAGGACTAAATGCCATGCATGGCGACATCAAAGTAGTGAAGCAACGACATGAATCCTTAGGAGAAATCAGAATCAAGATCAAGGAGGAAGGGCCACAGCTGGACTCCATATTCACATTTCACTAAGATGGATGCAAGCTCGTGCATGGTACCAGTTGACTACATTGCTCAATGGGTCATATTATATGGCTTATTTCCATGTTTCGAGGAAGAAACATGCCAAGGGGGATGGAATGTAATGTATATGGGGTACCTAGGGAGGTACCCAAGGGGATAATGAATGTAATGTGGCCATAATATTGGAATATGTTCACTATGTAATTAAAAGGAAATAATATGTCCACTATGTAACTAAAAGAAAACGATATAATAATGAGTAGTTGGCATAAGACCCCTAGGAATACCCATGAGAAAGTATATATACACGAGTATCATTGTATTGGATGTGTTGGATTGTGTTGTCTTTTGGCAAGCATGGCTTGTGGAGTGATTCCTTCCATAAGGAGTAATTGATGGTGTTACCCTACCTTAAGGGTTCTTCTCTCTATACTTTTGGTGTTGTTCATGGTGAATGTTGGGATATCTTGGGTGTTAAGGGTTTATCTTTGAAATTTTATGATAGATTATCTCGTATATCTTTGAGGTTTTACTACAAAAACCGAAGTGGTGGAAAGGGTAAAAAACCCTAAAACAACGATGTTGGCCTGATACAACATTGAAAAAACCCTGGTTTTAAACATTAAATATCCCCAAAGACAGTAGTATTTCGCTGAACAAAGGAGAAACGAGAAGGGTGCTGCCTTAAAAAGGGCACAAACCTGCAAAAGATCCCTTTAAATCCAAACACTGTCAAAAAAGGAGCAATGGTGAAGGAGAGGGTTAAAAACCCTAGAAATCCATTATCGCCAAAATAGTGCTAAAAACCCTTGTTTCAATCCTCAAACAACCCTAGAACAAACCTGGATAGAGAAGGAAGAATTCACACTAGCTCTGATACCAATGTTGGGATGATAAAGAGATCGTGGATCTACTGCGAACACTTCAGCAAACCCTAAGCTAGCATAAACCTTGAACAGAAGTATTACATAAAGAGAAGTAAACCCATGAACGAGATAAAAACAGATATGGTACCCTTATGCAAAAGAATCAATCACTAATGAATCCAAGATGATAATAAAAAAGACTCATTATGTGTGTATTTATACACAACTTATGAGGTGGGGCGCCTTCCCCCATAAAGGGGTTATGGGCCCACATAAATGTCTAGGTTGGCCTTACCTAACTAGAGTATCATAAAATAACGTTTATTAGGTCGGCTAAAAACAATAACCTAGTAATAAAATATCAACGGCACTTAGCCATAATGTCAAGTGACCACAAGTGAAGATTACCATCATTTCAACAATTATCGCCCCCACCAAGATTCAAGTCTCCCCAGCAACATGTTTGCCCACTGTGGGTCATGTTTGTGATCGTGTACTTGCAGCGGTGAGGGGCAAGTGTAAGTCCTAGGTGAATTTGGCAGGGGAACTTTTCAGTCGAAAGATTCTGGTTTGAATGCTGTAAGTTGGCTACATCAACTGATATTCTCCCAGATTGGGCAAAGGCAACCTTGCCACATCAGGATAAGAGGAAATACCACSACAAAAACTATTTAAAAAAAAGTTAAATACCAAACACATAGTGCCAACATCTTGGTACTGCATGGAAACCATTACGATCTGCGTAGCACATTCCATTAGCTTACATGTTCTATTATTAGTTGGTGAGGAGCAGGGCTCAAACACAACTCTGCAGTTATTCWTCATAACATAACATAACTGTTTCAAATGTAACTCCACACTTATTAGAATAGAATAAAACCTACACAAATAGGGTAGTCAAAAGTAAAATAAAACCAYATGAAAAAAATTATCCATTATTTTATCAGTGATATTAACCACTAACGCAGACAAGTAGTAACAGCTAAACTTAAAAAAGGAGACCCCAGGGCTTACCTATGTTGGTAATCAAACCTCCAGTTGGGAAATTGTCAGCTTTTATTGACTAGTGACCCAATATCAGAAGAGTGCAAAGTAAGTGCTTCAATCAACAGTATATAACAGGTTCCTTAATCATTCACACAACTCCTGCATTGTGGCCATTATTAACATCAGTTTAGTGGTTGTTTCTACTATTCCAAAATACTATTTATCCCGATGTAGTTTAGTGGAAAGAATGAAAGATACTGGTATATACTCCCAATAGTAAATATAAAAGAAATGCCTTCTTAGACAATCAAAGAAGAAATATGAGACTATACCTCATAATGTTATTCATTTGATGACTTAACAATGCAACATGTGACATTCTTACACTAAAGTTCATGAAATTCATGGTATTATGTTAGTTCATTTTGTAGCATTTCAAGAATTTAGGGAGTTATTGTCTGTGTTAAAATGTGTAAATAAGCAATAATCTTCTTATTCTTGGGATAGATCCCTACTATTGACATGTAATTCTGGACAAAGAAAATGTGGAAACCTAAGAGCTGCAAAGTCGACTGTAAGTGTACTCTTGGAAAGTGGCACTTGTATCAATATGAACTCTCAAAGAGCAGCTAAGGCCATCGTGTTTATTGAATGTGTTGGAAATAATGTTGTCATTGATGTCAAAGACAAGGGGAGACTACAGACGTCCAAGATAAAGATTACAAGATAGAGATTGTTGGAAATATTGTTTTTGGATTTTTGATGCGCAATTTGGATACCCTATCTTTGAAGGACTTTTTACTCTAAAGACCTAATTCAAATGAGACCATAGGATATATGGTTGAAAAGTTTATTCCGAGACCTTTCCAACAGTATATAGCACTCCCTCTAACTCCATAAGAATGAGGAGATATGAAAGATTCTGTCAAGTCGGCCCAGCCAAAAAGTATATGTCGACCCAGCCAATTTTCAAGTCAGGCCCATAAGTGAACGCAGAAACACTATAAATACAGGATAGATGTGCGCATTTGAAGAGGTTCCAAGCAAGAAGAGCAAGTACAAGTGCGCAGAAGAGATCTGAGGTGTGCAAGAAGAGTTGGGGAGTATTCTTGGGGTCTAAAGGTGCGCAAGAGGAGTTTTCTTGGAGTTTTAAGGGTGTGCTATGAAGGACTAAGCTCTATGATGCTGCAAAGTGCGCTATTTTGAGGATGTGATGTTGCAGTCTGGAATTATATTCTGGGAATGATGCTATGAGGTTCACTAGGGCATGAAGCAAAAAGAGGCGTTGGAGCATGAAAGTTAAGGGTATCATGATGTTGTGAAATGCATGAAGTACGAAGCATGCAGGTGAAGTCAAAAGTACTCTGTGTATGAAGATCTTAGATTGGTGCCTATATAGATCTTACTAAGTTGGTGCTCATCTGAGGAGATTGGTGTCTCTAGTAGGTTGGTGCCTGCTCAATATCTTGTTGAGTTGGTGCTCAATTGAAGAGATCGGTGTCTCTAGTAGGTTGGTGCCTACACAATATCTTGATGAGTTGGTGCTCAACTGAAGTGATTGGTGTCTCTAGTAGGTTGGTGCCTACAAGTTTTGTAATAGTAGATTGGTGCCAACAAACATTTATAAAGATAATTTTTTGTGGTTTTCTCGCACAAGGCTTTCCAAATTAAACTGTGTGTACTGTGATTTGAGTTTACATGCATTTATTGTTTTAAAGATAATGAATGATTGATGAATGCTCATTTAAAGTAAAAAGTATCTTATACCGATTCGCCCCCCCCCCCTCTCTTAGTATAAGCATAATTTCAACAGAATGGGTTTTCGATAATAGTTTGGACAATCCTCAAAATTTGACTTCAACCCCCAAGCAATGTTTAAGCATCACTATAATTTGTGGATCAAGTTTCTCTATGCTAGAGAAATGGTTAGGGAGGCCACGGATCATATAATGAAACCTTGTGTAAAGCTACTTTTCCAATAAACTGTTGATGCTCACATTTTCATGTCATATGTCAAGGTGTGTGTAGAGGTTGATCTCCCGAAAGAACTCCCTTCAATAATCAAAATCAAGATTTGCAACTCTTTAAGCTACAAGCAATCCATTAACTAAATATTCCATATGCTTGCATTGCAGGTTGAGCTTTGGATCATCAAATTAAAGATTGCCCTCTACTAGAACAAGAACT